>JABUQX010079802.1:0-10000 GCA_015478945.1 Trachelipus rathkii
CTGAAGAAGATTCCAAAAGATTTAATTTAGAACTGAAGAAGTACATGAGAGGAAGATTTAAGACTTTATACGAACATAAAAATTATTTGCTAGAAGATGTTAGCGACGCAATAGAAACACCTGAAAGTTTTAAAATTCATCACATATTGTCCAGAATGAGCTCATATCCATATGGGGGAACCTAATTTGTAAAAACATTGTGAGGAAGTGAACGATAGTGAATACTTTTCACTTTTAGCGGGTGAAACAGCAGACATTTCTGGGGTGGAGGAGCTGTCAATTGGCGTTCTTTTCGTTGATAAGGAGTTGAAAGTTAGAGTAAAATTTTTAGGTTTTACTCCGTTGAATTAAAGTGGTTGCAAGAAGTCATTTTATTGAACCCGGGCTTTTTTGATGTATGGATTGGATTTGGTGATGCTCAACATAGGCTTAAAAGAAAGGCGTAAGAAATAATAATAAATAATTCCAAGGTCAATTATTTCCTTGTGCTTCGTCTCGCTTAAATTTTAGTTCGTTTATGGACTAAACCATAGATCATCACTATGACTTGGAATCTTGTTCCTAATTTCGAAATTACTGTGGGCACAGTGAAAGAATTATAAGATTTTTTCGTGAAAGCCCATTGCGTAGGAAATTGATAGCTAACAGAATACAGTCCATACAAAATTTTGTTTTGAAAATTTCATTCACATTAAATCAGTTTTGAAAACTTTGTCATCAGTTTCAGGAGTAACTAGGCCACAAGAACAGCAGCATTTCACTTTCGTCAGCAAAAAGGAACTCCTAAATTCATTATTTGCTTAGTTATCATGGCCAAGTATTCCTCTTACTTTGAGCCTGTCATGAACATTTTTCAAACTAAAACTATCAATCTGGAAGAGGTTCACAGTCGAGTTGAAAAGCTATTAGAAATAGTAAAAAACAACTGAGACGAAAAACATGTCGCGTCTGTTTTCAAGGAACTATTTACCAGTGCTAAGGAACTTGCAGAATTTCTTTTATAGAATTCTCAAATGCCAGTTAGTGTCCAAACAAAATGCAAGACCTAATTTTCCTGTGTTCTGTGAGGATTATTGGGTTTATTTATATACCTAGATTCACTGATTCGTCTCTGCATATCAGATTTTTGGACGACAACAGAACACCAACATTTCTCTGTATTTTACATCCCTCTAGAATTAAAAATTTAACCATATCTGAATAAAACAGAAAATTGAATCACTTCAAACTAAATACAATATTGAGAACTGGAAAGGTGAAGCAGAATCATGGTTCAACTTGAGAAATCAGATGGGGACAAAGGGTTAGATGTACACGAAAATGTGTGCTATATAGAAAGAGTGCAACCTGAATCTAAGATACTAATTAGAGCTGCTTATGTATTATTACGCGACAAATACTCGGAACTTCAAGCACACAACACAATAATGTTCATAAATTGCGCACCGTACTCAGACTATTCACAGCGATCCACGTAATTCTTCGCAACGTTCAGACACAATCGAGATTGTAGTGACGAAATACGAACGTGCGATGACCTGAATGGCTACATAGTAAGCGAAGGAGTATATAAACAGAACTTGGCCTAGATGCTCAACCGGACATTATGAGAGGATGAGACGAGAGAACATGAGCAGTAGGATAGCATCGTGTGCTGGCTCAGAGTCTATCAACAGACGAATAGAGAGAGTTTGGAGGGGTACAGAGAAGCACAAACACCAAGAGTTTGGCCAGACTCGTGAGATGAAATGATGTTATAACAGAATTTGGAAAGGAAAGAAGAAGAATTAAATTTTGATATTCTGTTCTGCCACAACAACTAGCGACAGATCACACAATCGAACGTACAGACTACAATGAGTAAAAACAATAATTAGTTATTTAAGTGCTTGCCTCAAACCAAAATCCAAACAGAGATATTCCGCGAGACACTCACTTCTATAGTTCATTTTTACTTCTGATCTAAAGAACTAAAAAAGGTCATGGAACTTGCACAGTCTTTCACTCTATAATTCATACATCTTGATAACTGGAACTATGCGGAACATCACGTATTGATAGGAATATGCGAGCATAGCAAATTATCAAAAATACAAAGTACACTTAAGTATATAAAAAAGAAAATTATCACTATATGAGATAACATAAATAGATTAAATAAACAGACGCAAGGAGAGATCCCGTTGAGTGCTAATATAGCACGATCGATCACGAAAGACAGGTTTCGAGTAAGAACAAAAGAGGAACACTAACCGCCATAAGAGAAGAATTATGACTGATACGCACTATGTTGAATCTAGATAATCTGAGACTTGCACACACTAAGTTATTTTTAAGTATATTCCAAACCCACCTATACAGCGCATAAAGTGATGAGTTATTTAACGTTGGCGCCGAATGATATCGTTTCTTTTCCGTTACTTACTCCATATCCAATAATAAGGAGTAGTATGGCAGAGAATAGAAGGTCAAGTAGTAAACGACCAGATAAAATAAGAGAAGCGTATAAATAAGATTAAAGTCTATGGAGATTAATGATAAATGAGGAACCTGAGGAGAGAGAAAAAAAATGTGAGGTGAAATGTAGTATAAAAGTTCATTGAAACCACTTTATCCCCCTAATAGAAATAGTAAATATTCATAATATTATATCCTTCCAGCTCAACATTTGACAAATGAATATCTATAGCTAATACTAATACCGATAGAATAAATGAATAGAACGTATTATTCTACTATAATATTAAAATGCCTAATATAACCACTTATAATTTATGAATTATGTAAACCGAGGAGAGTAATATTTAGGTCACAATAAAATCACAGACACCTAAAAGCGATTTTCCGATTAATATCACCTATAAAGTATGTAAGTAAAATTTATAACATCTGAACAGTCGGTACATATATATTTTCACTAAGTAATCAAAAAATCATATAACAATATAATGTAAATAATAATCCACACACGCCTTTCTCCGATATTAAATGTTACCCGTTTTCCTGATCCTCCCTTAGAGGCTGATGAAAGACACCTCGCCGAATATGTTAATAATTACGAAGGTTATGAGAATGTCGCTTTTCAATCTAATAAAGAAAACGATCACGCTGCCCATGAAATTGCTGATAAAGACGCTATTGGCTCTTTTAAAAAGGGAGAACCTGGCAACGTTTTTAAATGGTCGTTTTTTGACATCACGATACACGGTATACCCGTCTACGACGATAAATGAGTCACGATATTAATAATAAAATATTATGTTTATTTATCTCGGATTGTCGAATATTAGTCTTATGACTTAAGACTTGACATACCAAGTGAGAATTCGAAATAAACTAGAAAAATTTCTAGTTAAAATACAGCTTAATAAAATAATCAAAGAATCAGTACATACCAGAACGTATGCCGTTGCAAATGATTTTCACTAACCTAGAAACTATATTTATATAATTGATATTTATCAAACTAAATCACCTTTTTTACATAGGGTGATGATTTAAAAAATATTTTATTATTCCGCTAAAAAATGTTGAAATAAATATAGAATCAAGCGAAAAATTAAGAATTTGGATCGACATAGTCTAATTTGCTATTAAACAAGTAGTTATTATCGAAGATGAATCGTACGAAATTATATATGCGTTTTCAATGCTCCAGAAAATGAGAAGATAATCGCTACTTTACAAACTTAATGAATACTCGAGACGGTTATTCAAGAAGAATTGGTTTGACGTAGATTTCCTCGGAAACCTTACCGTTAACGAATATCTGGCTCGAAGTATTTCATTCGATCACAGACCCGCCACTCTTATCTGGGTATATTGATAATCAGAGAAAGAATAAATGATTTATTCCAGAAGAATGCTCTTACGATTAATATGAGCTATATAATTTTAATAAAAGTAGCATTTTACAAAAAAACAAAACCTTTGTATAAATTGTAGTCAATTGGTTTTTCAGGTATCGCGCAGAATACGTTTACCATAGAGAAAAATTACTGGTATTAAATGTCAAAGAATAAGATAAAAAACTTATCGCTTTGAAAACTAGTATGGCGTATAGCTTCGAACAGTAGAGGAGATGTATTGAGTAATAAGCCAAAAAACGACGTTTATGGAAATAAGCTTTATATCATTCTCATCTATCCGAATAAATTATGTCAAAATAGTGGAATCCAAATATGAGGGAAGTCGAGAAGTTTATCGATAAAGAATGAAGTCCTCTAATGATCCACTCGAGGCGATAAATATTTAGTTATAATAATAATAAACGAGGTGATTAAGAAGAAGGAATAACGAAAATAGGATATTACTATATCTGTTCTATTCATTGATTATATTGTTATAGTAAGATATTAAACTATTATAACGATCAAATAAATATTCAATCGAACACTTACAATGGAAGGTTAGTAAAATACTGATGCGAATTATCGATTGAGGAATATAGAGTTTAGATTTATTTCGAATTCCGTATAAGTTTATAATATAGTTATCGAGAATATAATATATATGAAAGGTCATAAAAAAAGTTAAATGAACAATGAATTGCTCTAGTTCATTTTATGTTGATCATATGTCCAAAAAAATGAAGCTCTACTCTCAATTAGATCGATTAGTCGCCGAGGATGAAAATAGTTTTCAAGAAAGATTTAGGTTATGTATTATTTTAGATTAATATCATTTGTCACACGAATAAAAGATTATTTTTCATAGCCGGCGCGACAATACACTATCGACACCCACCTTAGCTTTTACACTTCAGCGGACAAAAAGCAGAAATCGAGATAAATTCGCTTGAACACTATAATAACAGATTCGTATTTCTAGGAGTTCAAATCATACTATACCAAGGACAGCTATATGCTAAAATATGAAGCTCTAATACACCCTGCGAGAACAACCCAGTTAATAGCGTAGCGAACCTTTTAAATTATGCTTGACAGAATCGCAACTGCATAAACAGTTTCCCAAATAGGTAAACTATTAGAGAATCGATATGAATCCTGTTATTTTATCAGATCAATTATGATGCTGAATTATTGTCCGACATCTGATATGTTTGACAAATAAAAATATAATAAAAAAGTTATATCTGTATATTAAATTATATTGGCTTTTATTTTATAGGTTAGAGCCAGCAAAGTGAAATAAGAGCCCAAAAATTATATAGTGTTAATTATGAATATAAAAATATAGTAACACTAATAGTTTATCATCAGTTAACCGCTAACAAACATCATTTGAGCAAGATTGGCAAAAAGGATTCTTATTGTTATGTTTCTTAATTGAGATGTTACTATATTACTTTTCTTAATGTATTCTATAATATTTTAAAATGGTAGATTAAACAATAAATATTATAAGATTACACAGGAGATTCAATTATTACTTATCTATAGTAACGAGAATAAATTACACTATATTTATTTCATATCAAACATACAAACTATAGATCCTCTGGCAAATATTTTAATCCTTTGAGGAGAAGTG
Organism: Trachelipus rathkii; assembly: GCA_015478945.1. NCBI lineage: Eukaryota > Metazoa > Arthropoda > Malacostraca > Isopoda > Trachelipodidae > Trachelipus > Trachelipus rathkii. The sequence continues at coordinate 5,494 of JABUQX010079802.1, forward strand.
CTGCGCGAGCCCGATAAGGCTCTATATAAAAAAGACGCACGAAGCTTCTCGCCTCACCGGAACGATACATTACGAGTAGGGATAATATATATATACAATCTCCGGCGGTTTGAACATTAAGAGATGGTAATATATTGCCCTCACTATATACCCAAGAAAAATATTTTCAAAGCATATACCAGATCTGCGTCAATATGTATATAGTGAGGAAGATTATCTATATTTCACGTAAATATTACTTATTTCGTCTGAAATACTTATTTTCTAAAACAATATTATGAGATGAGGAAATATATCTTCATAATTTGGCTCACAACTCACCAGATGAATAATTACTTGTAGAGAATTACCATTTTTATTTCACTTTAATTATTTATCTTATCCATCATTATTTTATACATACTAGAAATAGGGGATGAATAATAGCGTTTTATCGCATACATAATACAAAATTTAATGACGTAATTCTAAGAGAATCCACCGCGTATCTCATGGTCATCAAATTTGATAAACTATTTTCAAGAATTTTATTATGATCGCTGTTGTTGTTCAAATTTACCTCCGGTTTCACATTCTTGTAGTCGTATATTATCGGATGTGAAACCGGGAACTTTAATTTTGGTTGTTCTTTCTCCTTTTTAATGCCTGTTTGATGAACATCGCTTTTAAATTTCTTAGCATTATTTTCCTCCAGAGGTAAACATTATATATACTATATCCACAAATATAACGTAATCATTATACAATTAGTCGATATAAATTGGGAAATGAGAACCCGATTGCAGCATAATATCGCCATATAACTTCAGAAAACCGATATACTTTTTTTACAAAAAATATAACATAGCTTGAATCTATAAAATAGCTAATATCTACTCACATGTTTCGACTCACCGATATATTTATATTATGCTTACTTTTTATAGTAATCAGGCTATTAAGAGAGGTATAGAATTCTATATATATATATAATATATATATATATAATATATAAATATATATATATATATAATATATATATATTATATATATATATATATATATATATATATATATATATATATATATTATATATATATATATATATATTTATATATATATATATATATATATATATATATATATATATATATATATATTTATCAAGCAACTTTCCAGCGAAAAAGCAAATTTGCAAACTTGCACAATAGCCTACAGCCCTACTTCTCTAGCCTCCCCTACTCTGCCCTCCCCTATTCCTGGCTGTAACTTCAGTTAAAATATATTTCAGACTTATGAACTGTACGACAACTGATAAATTTTTGCCATAAAAAGAGAGCTCTTTTTAGGGCAACAATTTATCATTCTCTTTGTTTTTTAATAATGGGAGGATCCAATATTGGGAATTTTGGGACCCCATTTTAGCCCCCACCTAAAAATGGACATAAAATTCTTAATTTTCAGACAATTTGATTTGGAAAAAGTGCAAACCGCAATTTTTTTTTGACCTCTAAGAACGTCAATTTCAGGTGTTTTTCTGTGTCTTAGTCATCTGTGTTTCGGCGTTTCATTTTTTCAGAACCTAATTTTTTGACACTTTTTCGTATCAACTTCTGCAATTTTTTTTCGAAATGACTTCAAACTTGAAATATACATAGATGGGTCTATTTCGCACAAAATGAAAATGTTAGTTTTTTGATTTTTGGAAAATTGTGCTCAACAAATATATATATATAAAAAAAAGTAGGTTTTGAAATTCGACATTGCTGAGCATAATTTTCCAAAAATCAAAAAACTAATATGTTTAATTTGTGCGTAATAGACTACATCTATATCTGTTTCAAGTTGAAGTCATTTCGAAAAAGAATTGTAGAAGCAAAAAAAAAAAAAATTATCTATATATATAATTAGGTTTATGAAAAAATATGAACGAGCGCGCGCGAAACAATGGGACTACACGACACAGAAAACACCTGAACAAAATGTTAAGTTCTACAGAGTCAAAAAAAAATCCCCGGTTTTGCTATTAACCCCATTATAAAATTGTCTCAAAATTAAGAATTTTATGTCCCTTTTTAGGTGGGGGCTAAAATGGGGTCTCAAAATCCCAAATATTGGATGCTGCCCTTAGGAAACTGAAATAAATATATATTTAATGGGAAACTACTTTGAAAGTGTCCTAAATTATTATTGTTATATATTATTATTATTATTAATTATTTTACTTGATTAATTAACTTTTATTATTATTATCTGATTATTATTATTTATTATTATGAAATTATTATGAATTGATTATTATTATTATTAGTGATTATTATTATTATATGAATTTGATTCTTTTTCTGTTTTTTTTTTTTATTCGTTTTATTTCAATTTTTATAATTTTGGAGTGAAATTAATGAATTTTATTACTTGCTACCAAGATTTCCTTCAATTTAATACCTTATTTATCAGCTTTCGCTTTAAATAGAACCTTTTTGAAAAGTCTCCGCATGCCTCTCATTTTACTCATTCGAACATATATTTAGGCAGATTTCCAGTAGTTATATCCATAGTTTTAGCATAGGTATAGATATATTTATATATATATATTATATTATATATATATATATAGTAGGAGTATATATATACAATATATATATTTTTATATATAGATAAAACCATTTAGAAATATATCCTGGGTTTTATAAATATACTTAATAGTTATATATATATAATATATATATATATAAATAAAAATATATTAATCTTTTACATATATTATTTTAATATATATAACATAGATATAAATTATTAGTATCATAATATATATGATCTAATGATATAATAGCTAATAATTTAAAAAAAGGAAAAAAAAAATTTTTTTAAATATTCAATATTGTTGCTTCTAATTATGCCGCAACTCCTTAGTGATAATTATAATTACTCTTTGACTGAACCAACCACTGACACATTGAATGATGGCACTGGTTCATATTTTAGTGTTAATGCAAATGACAGTGCTAATGCCGTCCTGAGTATTGTCGGCACCTGTATTAATCATATGAATGAAGCTTCCGCATCTGCCGTAGAACCAACTGTTGAAAATCGTTGTTTACATATTGGAAATTACATTACTCAAAATAGAATTCCTGACAGTCTAAAACCTGGTTTATTAACAAATCTATGCAAACCACTAAGCACTTACAACTTTAAGGAAGATATCACAGGAGGCAAAGGGCTTTCCTTTACGATTGTCTAAATCAATACAATTCGTTGTTAGTATATTCAAAAAAATTAAAAAAGGACCATTCTGTAAATTATGCGTGCTATTTAGGCCTTGCGTCAAAAAAAGGGTTTTTGGGTTCATTTATTGTCAGACCAATCTTAAAATATAAAGACTTTCGCTCACATGCAAGGAACCATGTTAATTCTCAGTGGCATAGATGCTGCTGTAGCAAGGAGAAATTTTGAACAAATAATTTTAAATAAACGTGTTGTTTTTGAACAATTAAATAATGCTGAACATTTAATTATCGAAAAAAATAGTTTTTATTTAAAATTATTTGTTCAAAATTTCTCCTTGCTACAGCAGCATCTATGCCACTGAGAATTAACATGGTTCCTTGCATGTGAGCGAAAGTCTTTATATTTTAAGATTGGTCTGACAATAAATGAACCCAAAAACCCTTTTTTTGACGCAAGGCCTAAATAGCACGCATAATTTACAGAAGGGTCCTTTTAATTTTTTTGAATATACTAACAAAGAATTGTATTGATTTAGCCAATCGTAAAGGAAAGCCCTTTGCCTCCTGTGATATCTTGCTTAAAGTTGTAAGTGCTTAGTGGTTTGCATAGATTTGTTAATAAACCAGGTTTTAGACTGTCAGGAATTCTATTTTGAGTAATGTAATTTCCAATATGTAAACAACGATTTTCAACAGTTGGTTCTACGGCAGATGCGGAAGCTTCATTCATATGATTAATACAGGTGCCGACAATACTCAGGACGGCATTAGCACTGTCATTTGCATTAACACTAAAATATGAACCAGTGCCATCATTCAATGTGTCAGTGGTTGGTTCAGTCAAAGAGTAATTATAATTATCACTAAGGCGTAGCCTCTTAATTACAAATTTATCCATTGTGATATTTAAAAAAATTTTTTTTTCCTTTTTAAATTTGCTAGCAATCTTATATATATATATATATATATATATATATATATAGTATATATATATATTTATATATATATATATATATATATATATATATATATATATATATATATAATATATATATATATATTTTAATATATATATATATATATATAATATAGAGTATTATATATACTACTGTTAATATAAATATATATGAAATATATAATATATATATATAGGAGTATATATATATATATATATATATATATATATATATATATAATATATATAATATATATATATATATATATTATATATCTATATAATATATAATATATATATTTTGAAATAGTAAAATGAGGGCAAAAAATTGCGAGACTTTTAA
>JABUQX010079802.1:15000-17500 GCA_015478945.1 Trachelipus rathkii
TCACTATCGTTCACTTCCTCACAATGTTTTTACAAATTAGGTTCCCCCATATGGATATGAGCTCATTCTGGACAATATGTGATGTGTATTTTTGATTACCTCCACTTGATTGTAAATGCTCAGTAAGCACAGCATCACCAGCTTTAACTCTGAATTTTAACAAATCCGAAAAATTACCCGTATCTGCAGTACTGCCTCGAACAGCTAGATCATGGGTTCCACAGAAGATCAAAGTTGAAATTGTTGGCAACAACTATTTTTTTCGATAATTAAATGTTCAGCATTATTTAATTGTTCAAAAACATTAACACGTTTATTTAAAATTATTTGTTCAAAATTTCTCCCTGCTTCAGCAGCATCTATGCCACTGAGAATTAACATGGTTCCTTGCATGTGAGTGAAAGTCTTTATATTTTAAGATTGGTCTGACAATAAATGAACCCAAAATCCTTTTTTGAAGCAAGGCTTAAATAACACGCATAATTTACAGAAGGGTCCTTTAAATTTTTTTTGAATTTACTAACTACGAATTGTATTGATTTAGCCAATCGTAAAGGAAAGCCCTTTTGCCTCCCGTAATATCTTGCTTAAAGTTGTAAGTGCTTAGTGGTTTTCATGGATTTGTTAATAAATCAAATTTAAGATTGTCAGTAATTCTATTTTGAGTAATGTAATTTACAATATCCAAACAACGATTTTCAACAGTCAGTTCTACGGCAGATGCGGAATTGCTTCATTCATATGATTAATACAGGTGCCGACAGTACTCGGGGCGGCATTAGCACTGCCATTTGCATTAACACTAAAATATGAACCAGTACCATCATTCAATGTGTCAGTGGTTTCTTCAGTCAAAGAGTAATTATAATTATCACTAAGGCGAGGCCTCTTAATAACAAATTTATCCATTGTGATAATTTAAAATAACTTTTTTTCCTTTTTAAATTTGCTAGCAATCTTTTATATATATATATTATATATATATATATATATACTATATATATATAAAATATTTTTTTATATATTTTATATAATATATATATTATATATATATATATATATATATATATATATATATATATATATATATATATATATATATATATATATATATATATATATATATATATATATGAAATAGTAGAATGGGGGCAAAAAATTGCGAGACTTTTAAAAGAAGTTTATTTAAAGCAAAAGTTAGATAAATAGGTATTAAATGTAGAAATCTTGATAGCAAGTAATAAAAATTTCATAATTTCATTCCCAAAAATTATAATTGAAATAAAACAAATAATAATAAAAACAATAATAATAATAATAATAATAATAATAATAATAATAATAATAATAATAATAATAATAATAATAATAATAATAATAATAATAATAATAATAATAATAATAATAATAATAATAAAAACACTTTTCAAAGTAGTTTCCCATTAAATATATATTTTTTCAGTTTCCTAAGGGCAGCATCCAATATTGGGGATTTTGGGACCCCATTTTAGCCCCCACCTAAAAATGGACATAAAATTCATAATTTTCAGACAATTTTGATGGGGAAAAAGCAAACCGCAGCTTTTTTTGACCTCTAGAACGTCATTTTCAGGTGTTTTTCTGTGTCTGTAGTCATTGTTTCGGCGTTTTCATTTTTTCAGAACCTAATTTTTTGATATTTTTTCGTATCAACTTCTACAATTTTTTCGAAATGACTTCAAACTTGAAATATACATAGATGGGTCTATTACGCACAAATTGCACATATTAGTTTTTTGATTTTTTGAAAATTGTGCTCAGCAATGTCGAATTTCAAAACCTACTTTTTTTATTTTATTTGCTGAGCACAATTTTCCAAAAATCAAAAAACTAACATTTGCATTTTGTGCGTAATAGACCAATCTATGTATATTTCAAGTTTGAAGTCATTTCGAAAAAAAAATTGTAAGAAGTTGATACGAAAAAATGTAAAAAAAATTAGGTTCGAAAAAAATGAAAACGCCGAAACAATGACTACAGACATAGAAAAACACCTGAATGATGTTCTAGAGGTAAAAAAAAAGCTGAGGTTTGCCTTTTTCCCCATCAAAACTGTCTGAAAATTAAGAATTTTATGTCCATTTTTAGGTGGGGGCTAAAATGGGTCCCAAAACTCCCAATATTGGATCCTCCCCTTTTAAAAAACAAAGAGAATGATAAATTGTTGCTCTAAAAAGAGCTCTCTTTTTATGGCAAAAATTTATCAGTTGTCGTACAGTTCATAAGTCTGAAATATATATTTTAACTGAAGTTACAGCCAGGAATAGGGGAGGGCAGAGTAGGGGAGGCTAGAGAGGTAGGGCTGTAGGCTATTGTGCAAGTTTGCAAATTTGCTTTTTCGCGGGAGAGTTGCTTGATAGATATATTTTCATATGATATATATAATATATATATATATATAATAATATAAATTATATATATATATAATATATATATATATATATATATATTATATTATCTT
>JABUQX010079802.1:20000-45988 GCA_015478945.1 Trachelipus rathkii
CCATCTAAGAGAGTTATCAAGTCTTTTTAATTGCAGAATGTTTTCGAATGCATGCAATCGATATTAAAAAAAAAAAAAGTTGTAATTTATGCATACACTTACACATAAATATAAAAAATTATTTTACTAGATTGTCTTATATATATATTATAAGAAATTATTCTATACAGATATATATATATACATATATAAGCTAATGTATTTATATATAATTATTTTATATCTTATATATATATATATATATATATATATATAAACCTACAGCCCCTCCATGCCAAGTTTACACGAGCCGCCACTGTATATATATATATATATATATATATATATATATATATATATATATATATATATTTTATAAAAATAACAATATCTATTTTCTATATATAATATAAATATATATATAGGTACTTTATGATTTCGCCAACCACAACAAAAAAAGACTAGATGTAAAGTTGGTATTCCGTATTTTAATAATTATGCAGCAAGAACTGTCATTCACGCCTTTTTTTCCATTTAAAATTCAATTTAATTTATTTTTATATTTTTTTCCGTGAAGTTTAAAAAGTATAAAATATTAAATTTCAATGGATATTGAAAATCATTTAAATATAAAGAATTTAATGTAATAAAATTATTTTCCTAATAGTCCTAATATCAGTGTTACAAGTAATATGTTTCAAAATTAAAATTATATATGAAAATAAATTAACACTATTGTTTGGCAAGTACGTTCAATGTTTTGTGTATGAGCTTTTTCTTTGTCTAAAATATTTTTTTTTTTTTAAAGAGCCATAATCCATATCTAAAATACTACAACATCTACCGGGAAAAGGAATACATTGCTGGAATGCTGGTAAAATTAGTGCGGAAAATGTAAAAAAAAAAAAAAAAAAAAAAAAAAAAAAAAAAAAAAAAAAAAAAAAAAAAAAAAAAAAAAAAAAAACATTTTTGAAATCCTGGTAAAATTTTACATAGGAAAATGCAAAAAATAAAAAAATAAAAAGAATTATTGTTAATAATTATAGCAATATGAGTAGTAGGCCTATTTAGAGACCTTTTATACGTTACTCGTTAAAATAAATAGACTTTCTTTTAAATTTTTTTTTTTAACTAAAGAATACCCCAAGGGTATACCGCATCGATGGCAGGAGTCGGGGTCTCTCGGCCTTCCGGGGAACTACGGGGTAGGACTAATTCCCCCCCTCCGGGGAGGGTCTCCGGAACCCCCGCTCTTTGGTATTTGGGTGTCGCGGGGGTTCCTCCGCCCCTCCCCTACGGGGTATGGAAAACGTCCCCCCCTGTGTTCCCCGTCGGCTCGAGCCCCCTACATTGCCGTGTAATACCTTTACAATAATATATATATATATATATACTATGTCCCCCGCCGGCTCGAGCTCCCCCCCCAAAAAAATAGCCTTTTTTTTTTTTTTTTTTTTTATAAATATTTTGCGCACTAAAATGTTGCCAGGATTCCAACAATGTATTCCTTTTCCCTGTAGCTATTGTAGTTTTTGAGATATGGATTGTGGCTCTTCTAGAGGCTGGCCTTATAATTATAATTATAATTATAATTATAATTATAATTATAATTATAATTATAATTATTATTATTATTATTATTATTATTATTATTATTATTATTATTATTATTATTATTATTATTATTATTATTATTATTATTATTATATAACAATAATTGAACAAGCAGTAAAGAAATCTATAAAATTATTAAATAAATGCCAATGTAATATAAATAATATGCGCTAGGGCTCAAAAACCTTAATATATGGTCTTTTCTTCGTGTACTAAACCTTTTCCTTTTCGCGAACCATAAGTGCTTGCGAAATTTAAAATATTTTGCGAGATTTAAACTATTTTCCTTCTGTTTTACAACAATATTATGATATTACTACCAACCTTACAAAATTAGTGGTTGGCGAAATCACAAAGAACCTAAATATATTTAAATATATATATATATTATAATATATATATATATATATATATATATATATATATATATATATATATATATATATATATTATTTTTATATTTTTTAAATATATATATATATATATAGAATAATATAAATATAATTTATTTTTGTACTAAGCCAAATTGGTAGGATTTTAGTTACAGTAAATTTGACAATCCTAGGGTGGTTTGTGGATTTGCATGAGCATGTTTGTTTAGTGGGTTGACTGGGACAGTATCGATAGGCCCATGTGGCTTCTTATTGTCTCTATATTCTTAATGTCTTAATGTCTTAAATGTATGTCTTAGTTTTATCCAAAGTACCAACAATTTATATTTGTTGCCATCAATTAGCCAATTACTTATAAGGATTGGTTAGAGGTAAAGTTTCGGCTTCAGCTCGATGCAGGTACTCAAATTTCCTGTTCTCTAATTGGTTAATGTATTTTTTTTCCAATTTGAAGCGATTCCGAGTCGATTTTGCACACGGGCTGCACTCGTGCTTCTGGAAACGCAGCTTTTGTTTACAAACAAATTTCTTTACAAAACATGTGTCGGAAATGGCTTGCCAAAAGTTTTTTAAAATTTTAGTTAACTTTTATATTAAGGATACTAAATATATCGTATCATTTCATAAAATAGATACATATAAGTATAATAGTAATGTTTACAATTGTCAGCTGATCCGACGGGCGCGCTTGGTCGTTTCCAGGTACTCAAATTTCCTATTCTCTGATTGGTAATTGTAATTTTTTTTCAATCGAAGAGTTTCCGAGTCGATTTTGCACACGGGCTGCACTCGGGCTTCTGGAAACGCAGCTTGAATGAATGCTTATCATTATCAATTTGCCAGCGAAATTATAAAATATAAAAAAAGTTACGTGGTAAAGTTTATTTGCCCCATCATGTTGAAAAGCTGTAAAACGATCGAACACTGGCGGTTTTTTGTTCGAAGGGGAGCCCGGTAAGGAGTTATTGTTAGCGCTGTTTTTATTTTACACTTGTAAACAATTTTTATTTTGATTTCAGTTCAGGGTTATTTGTCTTTGTGAGGTGTAGTAGGCCCTAAAATATCCTTTAAGAACAATTTTAAAAAATTTGATTTTCACATTGTCACTAGGCTAAAAAAAGATGGAAATAATAGTAAAATTTTTAAAGTTTAGTATAATGCGATATGATAAATATTCAGAAAAGCTAATAAACTGACACTCGTTTCTTTTGTAAATACTTATTTTAGGATATATGGCTATATAAGGGAAGCAATAGCAGATGAAGCATGCTTTAAGCAGGAAAATTTATAGTGGTTTAAAATAAGATGGCAAAATCTTAAATCAGTAATAGAGCTGAGTTCAATCTGACTACTAAATATTGAGATTTTTTTTCCGATAGTCATTTTTTTATCTTTCGCCCCCATTTAAGAGGACTGAATTTACGAAAATGGTTTGGTAATTATTGGGTTCAACAGATTCTAAAAAAATCGATTTTTTTTTTAAAATAGATGTTTTGATATTCCTAGAAGCAATGTGCCAAATGTTGTTATATATTATTTCCAATATATATATATATATATATATATATATATATATATTTGGTAATTATTTCCAATAACTGCCTCTAAACAGATTTTTATAAAAATCACAGCATAGACTCTAAAAAAATAGTAATGAAGAATAAAAAAAATTATTTGTCGGTCTCTTTAGGAAAAAAAGTTACAAACTCTCAAAGTTTAGAATAATCCCTTATTTTGTTTTAATTAAAAAAAAACGAAATTTTTTTTTTTTTGAAAATCACAGGATATACTCTAAAAAAATAATAATGAAGAATAGTGAAAACGAAAATCGGCAGTCTCTTTAGGAAAAAAAGTTACAGCCTCTGAAAGTTTAAAATTTCCCAATAGACTTTCTTTATAATAAAAATTAGTGGGCTTCGTGCTCGTTTTAGGCCTCCTAGTTCAGGTTATGATAAGATTTGTTAATTCTACATAGATTTTCTCTGTGTATACCTAACAAAACTTATCATAAACCTAATCTAGAGGCCTGCAAATGAGACCTCTAACCTGGATCGATCAATTATTGAAAAGTCTATGGTGATTTTTAACAACTGAGATGCTGAAACTTTTTTCCTAAAGAGACCGACAAATAATTTTTTTTTTATTCTTCATTACTATTTTTTTAAGAGTCTATGCTGTGATTTTGGTAGATAGTTATTCAACAGAATCTACCAAAAAAATTAATATAATAATATTAGGGATGTGCCGAATATTCGGTAAGTTATTCGGTATTCGGCCAAAAATGCCGAATAATTCGGTTATTCGGCTTTTTGGCGAACTATTCGGGCCGAATATTGAACTTTATCAAAAATAAATTACGCAACATAAGGGAAACTTACTTTCAATTAAAATTGAAATTTTAGAAACTTCTTCCAAAAAAATAAAAATATAGCCAAATTTGTAGCCAATATGGCGAAAATCTTGGTCATTTGTCAGATCCTATAAGGCCTTTGACATTTTTTCAATATTCTAAAAAAGAGAAATTCATTTAGTAATACGGGATAATGGACCAACATGGTAGCTGGTATAAGGAGAGTGGCTTGCTATCAATTTCATGTTTATTCACATTTTGCAGCTATACATTCACGATTCAAGTATATGTCCAGAAGTCTGTTAAAGATATTTTATTTACTTGCAGAAGCCTATCCTCTCATTTTCACCATTCAGCAATGGCAGCTGCAAAGCTTAAAAACTTTAGCAGATGCAGCTGAATGTCAAACAGCAAAAATTTAATTCAAGACGTTTCTAAATGCTGGAACAGAGAACTATGATATGCTTAAAAGATTTGTTTGAAACAAAAAAAGTTCCCCTATTATTACGCTGCTGAATGCAATCAGAAAATGTTGACTGAATTTCAGTGGCAAAATTATTCATTTACTTGAGCCATTTTGACAACATCACTAAAACAACCATTAAACGTGAAGTAACAGTCGCCCAAGTGATCCTTTCCATTTTAGCACATTAAATCTATTTTTAAATAAGGCAATTTAAAGCAAAAGCTTCAGGAATAATTACACCCGTTGAAGAGCTTAAGAAATCAGTAGAAAAGAGACTTTCTTAAAGTTCTATGTGAATAAATCTGTGTGTAGTACTTTCTAGATCTCGATCATGCCCTAATTTTTCAACAATGAATCAGATGAAATCAGGAAAATATGGTCGTTGAGGCATGGAAAGAAATGCATGAAAACATTAGCTCCTGACTCTTCTGCTGACGATAATTCACGTAGTGGGGAAAGTGAAGCTTAAGGTTCCATTTTCACTTCTTTAATGGATTGTTTTTAAAGAAGATTGTGGCATCAAAATCGTCATACAGAAAAGAAGTGAGAGTGAAAAAAGAAAAGTCCCATTCTTCTGGCGATGTGATTTTGTACATAAAAGTAAAAGGCTAACATACGGAATAACATCAAGAAATAAACAAAATATATAAGGTTTGCCTACTTTGACCGGTGAAGACAATGATATTCCCATCAATTGGTGGAAAACACTGGAAATAGTTTTAGAATTTGAAAAAAAACTAGCAATAAATACCTTTTCCAGCTCCACCGTCATCAGTCGAAAGTTAAAGAATATTAAGAACAGGAGGAAATATTTATGAACCACAAGAAATAGGTTATCCCCCTGAAAATGGAGAATAGCTAATGTTCTGTCATTTTAACTTTAGAGCTTATTCAAATGAAGTTTATTTAATATCTTTAACTGCGAAACTTTTCAATTTTCATTTAAATTATTTTTAATATTGAATGGTTTGCTATAGGTAAGAAATAGTTCTATACTTTTTGTTTTATTACTTTGTTTATAACACTGGGTAAACATGAAATTTCTTGGAGGGTTTTGCAATGCGTTTATTGAATGTGCTGATTCAAATGTAATCGTTTTGGCATATCACATCGCTTTGTGAATATTGTGTGTAAACATAGATTTGTAAAATTTTTATGATTTTTACCTTTTTTCAAGAGGGTTTATCACAATTATTGGGATATATATATATATATATAATATATATATATATATATATAATTAAATATATATATATATACTAATAAATATATATATATATATATATATATATATATATATATATATATAATATTGGATATATGAAGGGAAAGAAACAAATCGCAATGATATGATACATGTCTTTGATAGATATATGTTAAACATATTATAAGGGTTGTAATTTTTGAGTGTGATTCTTTAGTCAGTAAGTTCACCCTTTTTTAAATATAAACAATAAGTTACAAATGTCAAAGATAATAAGCAAAATACTACAGTGAAACACGAGATTATAAATATAATGGTCCAATCGGACAATAAAAAAAATATTGTGTAGTTCCCGACACTTACCGCTGTTTTATCCACTCTTCCCTCCTCTTCTAATCTAAATGAAACCACCACGTGCAATACACACAATGAGAACCAAACCATGCGACATCAACACAGAAAGACAGGGAAATAAGGAACACTCAGCTTCTCACTCAGGTGCCATGAAAAAAAATAAATATATATATATGAAATAAAGTTTGTAAATTAGCAAAGTTGGGGTATAAGCAGATGTATGTACTCAATTACCTTCTTCAGTTGAACCTTTTTTAGACGCTTTTTACTTTGATCAGTTTCCCTCCTTAAAAACACACCTCCTCAGCAACCAGCAACATAGGTGATATATGGTAAAATAAAGGTATAATGATTCAAATCAACCCCCGGCAAAAACTACAGAACCCTCAAAATTATATCAGGCACAAGAGGTATCTGATGAAAGGTATTCAAATTTGACATAAACCAACACCAAAAAAAACAAACACCCTTCGACCACTATCAAACAACCTATTGCTCTGGTTCTACAGTACTCTCATGCCAGGATAAAAAAAAATTATGATAAGAAGGTTAATTAGATACACTAAAAGACACACAACAAAATAAACAAATAAATAAAATTCACCAATTACCATGCAAAGTAGAGGGAATAAAAGAAGAGATTATCTAATCTACTCTGTAATTAAATGTTGCCAAAAACATAAAGAAGGTTTTTTCAAAAATCTAAGGATCCAATCACCAAGGATTATTATTAGGAAGGAAATGTGACCAACTTCCAAAAAAAATTTGCAAACCACACCATCAATCCAGTATACACTTCTTTACGAAAATACTGTAACTAGATACGGAAAAAAAATATAAATTTCAAAGTTTCTAATAACCACTAGAGTGGTACAGTTCCAACACCAAGAAGTAGATATACAGGTTCAGTGCAACAAGAGTTTTTGAATAGAGAGAGAGAGAGAGAGGGGTATCCTCATGCTCATGCAAAACCCAGTATAACAAACAAGATATGAGAGGATTAAAACGATTCAATTTAGTCTTCACCTATATTTAGAGTTTGAATTTTTCATTTACAGATGTAACCGTTTCATTTGGTTACACTTTAAGTATAAGTTTATTCTATTATTCAATAGAAAAAAATACAAATACAGAAAAACTGTATCTTATCAGCTGAATTTATTCTTTTTTTGAGCTTGTGCACAGGATCTGAGCTGATGTACAGAATCACTATGCAGTATCTGGTTTTTCTTTACACCTAATAATAATTTTCTTTTTTGAGCAGTGTGTATAGTATACACTTTCCTATATAACCATGGTTACATGAATTTGTTATATTTATCCCCAAAAATTTATACCTTAAAATTAGACTAAGTGTAACCTTAAAATTACAAAATAAATGAGACCTTAAAATTACAAAAAAATCGGTAAAGCATAAGTTCCAAATAAAGAACATAAACAAAAAGGAACATTAACAGTTTATAGGGTATAACACTATCACACGATTCTTTTTTAATGTTCTCTCTTTTTAAGTTTAAGTTGAGAGTCACCTAATAAATAAAAGGTGATATTTGTTCATCTCACACTCAATGTTCACTTTTAAAGATATAGATATATAAAAAAAACGTTTTAGCGTAACCCTATTGTTACTAACTGTCAAAAGACATTGGTCAGTTCAAAAATGAAAGTTATTCAATGACCACCATAGTTCATATCAATATAAAAAGAATTTGGTTCAAGAGACTTAGCACAAAAAAAATATAGAAACTATCTAATGCTTTATCAAACTTCACAAAAACTATATTATTAGTTCATACAGACAGGTAAATCATGAACTAGTACCTGAGACATCTTTGTAATAAAAATAATATAAATTCGGTTTCTTCGGAAAATTGAATCGGTGGGAGAAAAGATTGAAAGTTTTCTTCGTTAAACCAATAAGAGTTCGGGTCCTACACCCAAAACCTACGTGAGTAGAGTATAATAATACACTATTAGAAGCATATCCCACTGGAGAAAATTATTTAAAAGATGAAAGTATTTTACCATTACTACCATAAATTCAAAAAAATAAAATGAAACATAATAGCAAGGATAAAAACACACACATACCTTAACAACTGTTAAGGTTTGGTTTTTCTAATAATTCAGGTAGAAGATCCCCATGCAAATTCAAGCCACAATTGATATCTTAAATGATGCAACTTGAGTTCAATAGCATGACACGAAACTTCATAAATCAGGTAGGTTGTAAAAAAAATTAAAGGTGCATAAAGTGGTACACATTCAATTTGTAACAGGTACCAACTTCTTCAATATGGAGAGTAGTAAAGGTTATTGCTGGAAAAGGAGAACATGGCACATATAAAGCAAACAGCAAACAAAACAAACAATCAAAAAGAACAAACCCTACATGTTCCTCCCCACCCGTCATGAAATGGCGGACAGAGGGAAACAAAGTAAGACAACGAACCAAACAAACAAACAAGCAAAACGACCCGAACAACCCTGATTATTACTTCCCAAACTGTTTACTTCACAATTCAACCCAACCACAACAATTATTACACTATTTATGACTGACGGTTACGGTATTCGTAACTACAAACCAAATTTTCAAGAATGTGCCGAAACTCCTTTCCATCGATAGTATCATTTTTTGTGTGCAAAGAACCCAAGGAATAATCCGCAAATTTGTCAAAAGAAGCCTGAATAAGGTCTGACTCATGCATTGACATTCGTTTAAGAGACTTAGCCAACGAAGCTCTAGGACGAACCTTGGCTTCCGATTCTAAAAATGAAGGTGAAGGAGGTCGTTTAAATCTATAGGCTCTTGAAGCCAAGGGCATCGGATCAAAAACAGATACATCAGCAGAACATTGTTCAGGATCATAACGAGATTGAGCCAAGGAAGGAACAACGATTGATTCTTTATGTACCCCAGAGGTAGATGGTATAGCTTCGTCTAGTATCTCAGAGGAAAGTGAGACACTGGAATGTTTCTGAGGTCTTGATTGACCATCAGATGCCCGTAAGGGTCTCAGAGTTTTCCTCCCTTCCAACGGTCGGGTGGATGTTTCTGAGATGTCTTGGGCATCAGGTAACTGACCTGCTGATGAAGTGGTGACCTCATTAACCAGGTCATTTTCAAGGGTAATAGTTACCTTTCTCAATTGAGAAGCTCGAGTCATGTGGAAAGGTTCAGTAGAGGGCTCTTTTGGAATTGTAAAAGTCCCAAAATAATTAATCATCACCCAAAAAGCATTTCCGAATTCTGCATTGGGATGAATACCGTCACTATTGTAACCATTCGGACCCAAAGAGTAGACAATGTTTCTGGGATTCTTTAGTTGTTGATATGCATTATACAATTTATGATTGGGTATAAAACGAAGTGCGTCCGACATAGCAATTGTTCTTTTCTCTTCCCATTTTAACGAAGATGTATGCAAACGATGAAGTTCGTTGTACACCCTAATGGTGTCTTCGTTTAGTTCTTTGGGAGTGGTACGATGTGGTAGTGCAACGGCCTCGAATGTACCTCACAAACAAATTTGCACTACTTTAGATAATCTCCGGTTGAATTTAAATTCTATCTAAATACCTACTATGTTGTATAATGGATTCTAAACTTATCAATCAATCAAAGCGTTGTGTCTTAATCGTAAATAAATCGATCTTACTTATGTAATAAATTAAGCTGTTCTATTTTTATTACCCTTGTAGCAATTGTACCTGTAGTTTTCCGTAGGCAATTTCAGTTGTTACTCAATACTTAAATCGACAAAATGAACCCTGTATTCATTCAAGCTGTTCCAGATGCGCAAACTGTACTCGACTCTATATAAATTAAATGCTAATGCGATAAAATATAAACCTCAATGTTGAATTTCAATGTGAGTTCAACCAAGGTACTCAAAGAAAAACAAAATGATTCAACTATAAATCCAGTTAATAAATACTATTGTTGTTGAAATTCAAATGCTAAAGCTATCGATCTAATAAAAGTTCACTCAAATTAATGTTAACCAATAAAATTAAGTAGCTGGTCTTATTCTTTTATTTATAAAATCCCAAATAAAATCTATAAAAATATTCAAACGTGTTCAATTGCTATGATAACCTCAATCACGTATTAACTGAGTTCACCTCTGTAACTATAATCAAAAACAAATAAATTTCTAAAAATCTACTTAAATTTCTCAAATCAGTTATGTTGTTATGAGTTGTAAAAACCAATCTCAAAATCCACTTCTAGAGCTATCAACAACAATCCGAAATCAGAATTAATGTGACTAAGTCAAATCAAAACGTGTAAAGTCAATTGAATAGTTATAAATCAAAGCTGCAACTATAAGTCCAGATGCATGTCTATTTCAAACTGTCTAAAAGTCAAATTTATTTCTAAGTTATTTTAATTCAAGTTTATCAATGACATTAAAAATCAAAACAACAAATCAAGAATAACTGTCCAATAAGTGAACGTGCACGTGCGGATTATAGTCTATTTGAACTTTTAAATTTCAAAGTCCAAATGTAAAGTCGTAATATTCAACAAAAGTCAACTAATGTAATCTTTTCAAAGTCCGAATGAAAAGTCGTTATTCTCAAACAAAAGTTATCACAGTAAATTATTTCGAAGTCTCGACTCAACAGTCAACCTTCTAAAAAGCTTAAGTCAAAGTTACTGTTCACTATAAACCAAAAACAAATCAAAGCTACATCAAAGTCTAATGTCTAAGATTCCGTTTTATAAAAATCTCTAAAATGTAGTAAACTAATCTAATTCCAAAAGTCAATAAATTATTCTCAAACGTTTACGTAATAAAATTAACTAACTCTATAAGTCAATCCAGTTCCAAAAATGTCGAATTATTTTTAAATCAGTATACAAACTTAAGTCAAAATCAGTATATTAATGTATGGTTCGGTCTCAGTAAACTAAGTAAACTAATTCATATTCAAAGGCTACGTCAAAGGATTTTCAGAGTTCATAAACTTAAGTAGTTTCAAAGTCTATAACCTAAATTGTTTTCAAAGTCGGAATGCTGATTTATTTTCAAAGTCAGAATACTAATTTATTTCCAAAATTCCATGCACCAATGCTATTTCTGAAACTCCGTGCACAATTTATTTCTGAAACTCCGTGCACAAATTATTTCTGAAACTCCGTGCACAAATTATTTCGAAAATTACTTTAAGTCCAAACAACAATTAAAAGTTGTGGTAATTTATTTCTAAATTTCGTTAACTCACAACAATAGTCAAAAATTTGTGATAAACTGTTTCTCCAGTAACCACACTTACCACTTAATATGGCTTCAAATTTTAATATTTTAAAACCTCATAACGAAAATATAATAATTATGGATAACTGTAAAAGCCTCAAAGTCATCCAATGCACCTTCAAAAATATATGAAATCTCTTAAAAACAAAACTATTCAATAAAAGCAGCTCTGAATTATTATTTTATTAAAAACTTCAAAATTAAAAAACGTAATATATATATACATATAAGTCTGATTCCAAATAACCCACAATTGAATATATAAGTGGCTGTAAGTTTTTCATCGGTTAAATAAGTTTAAGTTCTATAAATTTTATTTACAAAGTTAATTTTCTTTCATCAACTATTTATCAATATCACCACCAGGTTCACGTAAGTGGTGTCAGACGTAATCCTTGAATAATATAAATGCTATGACTATAATATAAAAATACAAAAAATCACCATAACATTCCTGTAAGTGGTGACAGACGTAATACTTTAATAAACTAAATGCTATAGCTATTCAATAGAATGCTAAGGCTTTTTCAAAAAGTTCCCATAATAAAATCACAATTATTATTATTGAATTCTTTTCAAACGCTAATGCTGTTATCTATCTAAACGTAAACTTTATTTCTTCAAACCAATGATGACAAGTTATATTTTATTAATATTTACTGAATGAATTAATCCTAACTTTCGGCTTCACACACTTCAATTAAGTTTTAACTTACCTAAGTATTTCCAATAAATTCGAATACGTGATAAATAAATAATGATTTCTCAAAAGTTACGTCATTTATCAATAAGACTATGGACAACTTTGTTTTAATCGAAAATAATCAAGTTAAAAGCACGAACAAAATGTTACAATAAATAATGCAGCACAAACCGATCAGGGATGGAATCCAAACAGAGTGAGCTCCGATTAGCTTAAAGGTCAAATCAACCGCGCTTCGCCTTTGGTTGACGTCATCAACCCCCTTGCAGAATGTTTGCATTTTTTATTTTTAGCGCAAATAATTTCTTGGATCTTTCCATTTTCTGGACAAAACCTGAGTTCTAGAAATAAAAATATTTCGATTATTAATCATATAAAACTTTACTTATTTTCCCTATCGTAATTTACTATTTCTTTTTTATTCTCTTTCCTATTTTATTAACTTCTCTTTTTCAATCTATAGATCGATCTGGCTACCCTGATTACGTACATACACACATACATCGCGCGCACACACATATGCACTACACTTTGTTACATTTATTACATACAAAATTTCCTGTTTTTACTTACATATTTATACATACACACACACAAATTCACACACATATGCACACACACACACACACACATATATATATATATATATATATATATATATATATATATATATATATATATATATATATATATATATATATATATATATATATATATTCATACATATAATTTCCTTTCTTAATTTTCTTAAATCTTTATACTCCTTGCTCTAACCTAGTTCTTTTCTAATATTTACAATGCCCTAATTTAATTCAATTTACAATTTAATCTTTATTTTACTTTATTTTTCTCAACTCTAGCCCTAACCTGACATTGATTTTTTCTTTAAAACAACTCACTTTCTATCAAAATTTTTCAACAAAACAAATTTTTACTTTACCTAGAATCCACAGCTAACCACTGTCATAGGACCCTACCATATCTCCCCATCGGAAGTTCATACTAGGGCTACTGGTGGTCTCTAAAAGTCATCTCGAAGGTTTTCCTCGATAATCTCGTCATCAGATGTGGATTCTACTTTTATCTCGGTGTACCATTTCTTACTCCTCCGAATACGAACTTCCTCTCCCTTGTCTAACTTGATCCAATGTACTCTTAGTGTCTCCATATTTTCACTCTCTTTGAGAAAATTCCTCTCCAGCCATCCACTCCTAATCTCAACCCATGTTCTTGGATCGTGTTTGTTCTGACTAGGTTTTACAGATGTTAGGTTTACGGACCAGAGAGTCATTTCCCGATAATTTTCGTTCCATTCATATCCTTGCTTGGTAAATTTCTTGAATTGTCGTATTCCTTCTCTCAACAATCGCCAAAAGTGTTTCACTGCTTTTTCCTTCATGTGTAGTCCATCAATCAATTGTCCGGGATAAGGTTTATCATCTAATCGTGCATTAGCTTGTACTCTGACTCCTCGACGTCTTGGTTGGCTTTGTTTCCACGTATACTGGCCCATTCGAGCTAAAGCTAGTGGTTTTGGATGCATGTATTCAATCCAATGGTCATAAAATGTGTTCCTGATCTCAACAAAATCCCGTACATATCGTCGACTTTCTCTAGCAGCATATTGTTGTTCTACTTGTCTCCGTGATAAATCCAAGCGCAATCTTTTTCGATTATATCTATCAAAGTCTGGAGTGTATGGTACTGTACAAATCACTCGACAGAATGGGTAATTTATTTCCCAGCTGTGTAATTGTCTTCCTAACGTTACAACAAGATTTTCAATTTCTAATTCGTTGTTAGGTACCATTATCTTGCTTTTAGTTTCTCCGAAGTACTCCAATTTAGTGAAATCGCATTGCAATCCCACGAGAACAACAATTTGTATCAGATCATTTCCTTTACGGTAACTTCTTTCTATGATCGCTTCAGTTAACTGTAATAGTTCCATGAGTTTTATACCATTCTTATAGCAAAAGATTACATCCTTGTAGTGTGTCCATTCCAGGTATTCGGCTATCGCTCGAACCCTACTATCGCCGATAATCAAAACTTTTTCGTCATATCTTTCTATCTTTTTGGTAGTCCTTGGTCTAGCACTCATCTTTCTGAAATACAAAACACATATTAATACTTATATCAAAATAATTTATGATATTTTCTTCTGATTGCTAAAGCGATCTTTTTAGCGATCGCTAAAGCAAAAATTTTATTATTTATGTTTTTTTTTTTTTCAAAGTAATTTTTTTTTCAAATACCAAGCTAACAACAAAAATTTTTTCTACATCATGACATTCTTTTCCGAATATCATGATTATTTATTTCTTACTTTGTTGGCCAAGTAATCCCTCAGGGTTACCAGGTCAACTATTTATTTATTCTTATATTTCGATTGCTAAGGTAACTGTCCATCAGTTACTAAAGCAATCTATTTTATACATAATTTCATATAAAAATTCCTCTATTTTTACAATTTTTACGTTAATTCATTAAAAACATTTTAACTATTCCCTATCAATCTCTTCTTGAATCCATGATTCCATATTAAAGGTATCATAATATATAGTTTCTTCAGACATATCAATTGTATTTTCGGTTACAGATGGTACATATGATTCTGTCCCAAACATATCTCTTTCCCATAAATCATCTACCTGAATTCCCATATCCGTAAATTGTTTATCCCTACTTTGACTAATTCCTGACCCTAATGGTATCGAAAATCTTTCTAATTTATTCCAATTAAGGGCAAAGGTATTTTTTACTGGTTCTTGGGTAAATCCTTCAAAATCTTTAGGAAGGTTCCTAAAGTCTAACGGGTCAAATCCTTCGAAACTATACTCTGATATTACACTTTCTTTTTCCATACTACTATCTAATTTTTCATTCTCTAATTTTTCCAATTCTTTCGGGACCTCATAAAACCTTTTTAAGTGCATCTGATGTACTCGATATAGTAATGTTTTCCTATACTTATGTTGTATATCGTACAACACCTCATTCCCATAAACTTTAACTACTATATATGGCCCAATGAAACTTTTTTCGCTAACTATTTACGAACGGGGCGTGTCCTGTGTAAATTATTTTTCTTCAAACTAACTCGTTCAACTTCAACGTTTAATAATTTAGATCCTTTTTCCCTTCCCACTACTTCCCTATTCAGTTCTTTCAACGTTATCTTAAAAACACTAGCGGGTGTCTGTTTTCATTCTCCTAGGAAATATGATTATATGTACTAATTATTTCCCCTAATTGACAATCCCACGTATCTACATCATCCAGCATTCTAAGCATATTTAATATGGTCCTATTCACGCGTTCAACAATCCCGTTCGTTGATGGTACATTAGCAGAGGATAACCTATGATGTATGTTCTTTTTAAGCAAAAATTGGTCCATTAATTGATTCCTAAACTCGGATCCATTATCCGTTTGGACTTCTTTTGGATTTTTTAAACATGTAGCCAACATCATCCGAAAATTACTCAAAACAGTCTCAGCTTTCTTATCTGGCAATGCTATTGCCATTAACCATTTAGAATACATATCTATTCCTACTAATGCGTATTTGTTTCCTTTATTTGTTAATGGAAGTTCCATTAAGTCAAGTGCAATAATGTCGAATGGTTTCTTAGCATTAATCTTCCACGTTGGCGGTTTGTTTCTTCTAGCAGGAATACCTTTGTTCTCTTGACACTTCAAACAAGTTTTAGTAATAGTGCTACAAATGTGATATATCTTCGGATGCCATGCTAAAGCGTTGATCTTCTGTAACAACTTATCCCTTCCTAGATGGAAATATTTCTTATGTACGTCTATACTTAAATCAATTAAATCGTGGTACGAAATCAATGGAACTTGTTTTCCGTCCATCAACTTCATTAAACACTCTTCTTCACATTTTATCTCTGTCAGAAATTTACCAAAAGGCCGGAGCATAAATTCTTGTTTTATTAGTGTTAATTTCTCGGCTTCTGATTGTTCACCATTCAAAACTTCCAACAATCTTCCCAATTGTCGATCGTCTTTTTGCCTCTGTTTCAATTGCTCAGTCAATCTTTCTTCATCATAACAATAACCAATTCTTTCTCTCAAAGTTGGTAATTCTATTTCAGTTAGGTTTTTTCCACTTCCATCTGAATTGCTCCGTTCGTCCTCCTCACTTCCACTCTGCGTTTCATCCGACACACTACTTCCTTCATCTTGGTCTTCTACCCTCTCCTCTACTTCTTCTTCACTTCCCTCTAGGAGTTCAAACAGCACAATTTCATTGGTTGTGGACAATTCAGTGCTCACATCTATTAAATCATAAACCACATCAAATTCTTCAAAAACGTCCATATTCTGAATTTCTACTCTCTCGGGTGTTAATAAATTAAAATGAATACCATCTATACACTGTAAATGGCAAACTGGTAATTCTTGATCTTCCTTAGTGTTATATTGAATTTTTAAATCTTTACCATGGTAGACCCATATTCTTATACTGTTTTCTCTTGCACAGGCTTCTATTATTTCTGCAGTTACCATCGTACCCAAATTACTCATTCTTCGTATTTGCTGTCTTTGCTGTTTAGTATCTGTCAACCCATATTCAGTAATATCATTTTGTATCCTATTCACGGCTTTTTCTCTAATTAATTTATGGGTTTCCATTGTTCCATATAGGTGTAAGGCTATTGCCTGAAATAAGGAATTTCCCCCTCCAGGAATATCTTGTACAGCGAATCCTACAGGTATTGCATCTTGTTCTACTTCTGGTGCTACTGCTTCCTCAATTTCACCTACTCCACACCTTGACAAAAAATCACTTATGTGATTAAACTTTCCGGGTATATAACGGATCTCAAAGTCATATTCCGCCAAATCAGCCAAAGTTCTCGCTATTCTTGAATTGACTCCTGCCATGTTATGTAAATAAGTGAGTGGCTGGTGATCCGACCATATCAAAAACTTCCTACATCTCAAGAATACTCGAAAGGTTTTTACCCCCCACCTTAATGCTGCCAACTCCTTTTCCAAGGTACTGTAGTTGAGTTGCGCACCTCCAAAACTCATTGATGCGTATGCAATCACTCTAGTCATTCCTTCTTGTTGCTGTTTCAGGCAAGCGCCTGCACCTGTACCCGATGCATCAACATACAACTCAAGTGGTTGCACGCTTTCATAATCCGGGAAGGATAAAATCGGTGACTCACTCATTACTTTCTTTAATTGATCAAAACTGTATTGGCATTCTGTCGTCCACTTAATACTTTTTCCAGATGTTAACCTTGACAATGGCTTCATCAGTTGGGAAGCATTCGGTATGTGTCTTCTATAATAATTAATACTTCCGAGGAAACTCTGTAACTGCTTGACGGTTTTAGGGACTGCTGCATTTTGTATGGCTGTTACATACTCTTTTAATGGCAATAATCCTTCAGCGCTAACCTCTTGACCCAGAAATTTTATTGCTCTTCGGAAAATGCTACATTTCTCCGGTTTTACTTTCAGATTGTATTCTCTTAACTTCTTTAAAACATTTTTTAAATTTTTTAAATGATCTTCGAAACTTCGTCCTAGCACCAAAATATCGTCTAAATAGGCAATTACCTGTGTCCAATCAAATTCACTCAGCATCAAGTTGACTAACCGTTGGAATGTCGCTGGGCTATTACTTAATCCGAAAGGCAATCTAACAAACTCCATATGTTTAGTTGCAGTAGAAAACGCTGTTAATGGTCGGGATTCTTCGTCTACTGGGACATTATAGTAACCCTTAGTCATGTCTAATAAAGAAAAGTAGACAGATCCTTTTAAATTATAAATATAATCCGCTGCAACAGGCAAAGGAAAGCTATCCTTAACAGTTCTCTGGTTGAGGGCCCTATAATCGATACACACTCGAATTTTACCGTTCTTCTTGATAACTGGCACCAAAGGACTGCTCCACGGACTTTTCGAAGGTTGTATGATTTTCTGTTCTTCCAATCCAGTTAGCTCTTCATCAACCATAGCTTGAATTTTCGGGTTAAAACGCCGAACTTTCTGTTTAATAGGTGTTTCATCGGTTAACTGAATGTGATGAGCTATTTTATCTGTGTATCCAACATCATTTTCATCTTTACTAATAATATCCGTAAACTGTCTTAATACTTCTATAACCTCTTCCTTCTGTTTTCCTGTTAAATCTGTCTGAGATAACTGAAATCTTTCTTCTAATAATACCTCTGTTTCTGGTGGTTCCATTTCCATTTGACTGATTTCTCTTACTTCCATCAATTTATTTCCTCTTTCCATTAACTCTACAGCTTCGGCTATAACGGTTCCAGCCGGCAAATGCACAGTTTCATCACCCAAATTTATAACACTCACAAAAGTTCTAGGTCCAGAGTTTACAGTATTTGAAATCAATAACCCGCTTGTATCCAAATTGCAATTTTTTCTTTCCGTCCTATATAACTGTGGTCCACTAATCCCATCTGGCCAACTCAATTCTATAGTACTAATGTATCCAGCCTTAATTGTTGTATTTCTTCCCAACTTTAATTCCACGTTATTTAGTGCTATATGATTCCGACTTATATCACAAAGAAAAACTTCTCTCTCTTGAAACCGGCAAGTCATCTTATTTTCTTGCAGATCGATGGTCAAACAATGAGTTTTAATAAATCCTATCCCCAATATAACGTCATGTTTGGTTTTATTGCTAACAATAAACCTCTCATCTTTCACCAAATATCCCCCCAAATAGAAAGAAAAATACACCTCCCCACAAGTTGGTTCACAATCACCGTGTATTCCGACTAGTTGAATTTCCTTTTGTTTAATCAATTTCAATCCTAATTTGTTCACTATATCTAAGGACATGAGATTAACTTCAGCGCCCGTATCAACTAAAGCTCGAACGGTTCCTATGGAAGTATCTATAGATACGTAAATACGCTCATCTAAACTTGCTACTGCAAGGTTTTTCTTCTGTACACCCTTACTACCTTGCTCTGTTAAGGGTGTTACTCGTTTTCCGAAGATGTTCTCCCTCGTAATGCATCTTTAAATTGGGTGCAATCTTTCATTAAATGATTCTGATCACAAAAGGGGCAATTTAACGTTCTTATGGGTCTTGTGTCACTACTAGTAGTAGTAGTAGTAGTATCTCCTTGTTGTTGCTGTTGGTTTTTACCACTATCATTACGTATCTTCCGATTTCTACACTCTTGTATTCTGTGACCCTTTTTTCCACAAAAGAAGCAACAGTTGTTCTTTTTATAGCAAGTTGCTTCAAGATGTCCTTCTCGCTTACAAAAATCACATTTAAGATCTTGTCTTTTTTCAGCCTTAGTTTCTGTAATTTGTATCTCCTTCTTTGGTGGTACTTTTTGTTTAGTCTGCTTCTTCTCTTTTTCTCCCATATTTTGATCCATCTGAAAACACTTCTCTACATTATGTGCAATTCCAATCACTTTATTTATGCTCATATCTGGTTCTGTTAACGTAGCAAACTTCACCTTTGCGACCGCATCATTGCTCAATCCATCCATAATTTTAAGTTTCTTCATCTGACCATACAAAGTCTGGGTACTGTCCATGCCAGCCAAATCCGCAAGTTTGTCCAATCGCATGGAGTAATTTATTATTGACTCATCTTTATTCCTTGTTGCTGCCCAAAATCTTGTAAGAAGTATGTCTTTACTAATGGTCAGTTGCTCTATTATTCCTCTTAGTTTTTCTTTTACTTTAGTATACTGTATTCTTCCACCTTCGATATTATTGAAAGCTTCTAAAATTTCTCCTTCCAAATAGTTTCCCAAAACCCTGCTCCATGTTTCTGGAACTCTTGAATAGGTATGCGAGCAATATATCTCGAACTCCTGCAAAAACTCCTCAAACTCCCACCCTGAATCTACCGAAAATTTCAATGGTGGTGGTACTAATGTTCTTGTTAAATTTGGGTTATATAGTGTTGGATGTTCTGGTGTCAGTGGTAGTGGAGGTGGTATCTGATTTAATTGTTCATTGTCTCCTTGTATTTCCATATTCACAGGAGTAGATCCCATAAATCCTCCCACTGCTCCCTCTAAATCTCCGTTTTCACCCATTATTTCTACTGGTTCTGTTATTCCTGTACCCCTATTCACTTCTCCCTGATTTCATTTTCCTGACACCATTATTCCCTCAAATACAAAGAAAAATTCAAAAAAAAAAAAAAAAAGAAAAAGAAAAATTTTCAAAAATTCATGTTTTACTAACCTAACTTTTCAAAAATTTTATCGCAAATAAATCGCAGCCGAATCTGGTCAGGCTCCAAAAATTTATCTATTGTGGTAGTGCAAAGGCCTCAAATGTACCATCACAAACATAATTTGCAAAAAAAAATAAAAAAAAAGTAAATAATATTAACTTTAGAATTAATCCTCCGGTTGAATTTAAATTCTATCTAAATACCTACTATGTTGTATAATGGATTCTAAACTTATCAATCAATCAAAGCGTTGTGTCTTAATCGTAAATAAATCGATCTTACTTATGTAATAAATTAAGCTGTTCTATTTTTATTACCCTTGTAGCAATTGTACCTGTAGTTTTCCGTAGGCAATTTCAGTTGTTACTCAATACTTAAATCGACAAAATGAACCCTGTATTCATTCAAGCTGTTCCAGATGCGCAAACTGTACTCGACTCTATATAAATTAAATGCTAATGCGATAAAATATAAACCTCAATGTTGAATTTCAATGTGAGTTCAACCAAGGTACTTAAAGAAAAACAAAATGATTCAACTATAAATCCAGTTAATAAATACTATTGTTGTTGAAATTCAAATGCTAAAGCTATCGATCTAATAAAAAGTTCACTCAAATCAATGTTAACTAATAAAATTAAGTAGCTGATATTATTCTTTTATTTATAAAATCTCAAATAAAATCTATAAATATTCAAACGTGTTCAATTGTTATTATACCCTCAATCACGTATTAACTGAGTTCACCTCTGTAACTATAATCAAAAACAAATAAATTTCTAAAAATCTACTTAAATTTCTCAAATCAGTTATGTTGTTATGAGTTGTAAAAACCAATCTCAAAATCCACTTCTAGAGCTATCAACAACAATCCGAAATCAGAATTAATGTGACTAAGTCAAATCAAAACGTGTAAAGTCAATCGAATAGTTATAAATCAAAGCTGCAAACTATAAGTCCAGATGCATGTCTATTTCAAACTGTCTAAAAGTCAAATTTATTTCTAAGTTATTTTAATTCAAGTTAAAATTCCAAAAATCTGAAAAATCAAAACAAACAAATCATGTCAAAATATTTCAAAGTTTCAATCAAAGATCGTTATATCTGACAAAAGTCAACTAATGTAATCTTTTCAAAGTCCAAATGTAAAGTCGTAATATTCAACAAAAGTCAACTAATGTAATCTTTTCAAAGTCCGAATGAAAAGTCGTTATTCTCAAACAAAAGTTATCACAGTAAATTATTTCGAAGTCTCGACTCAACAGTCAACCTTCTAAAAAGCTTAAGTCAAAGTTACTGTTCACTATAAACCAAAAACAAATCAAAGCTACATCAAAGTCTAATGTCTAAGATTCCGTTTTATAAAAATCTCTAAAATGTAGTAAACTAATCTAATTCCAAAAATCAATAAATTATTCTCAAACGTTTACGTAATAAAATTAACTAACTCTATAAGTCAATCCAGTTCCAAAAATGTCGAATTATATTTAAATCAGTATACAAACTTAAGTCAAAATCAGTATATTAATGTATGGTTCGGTCTCAGTAAACTAAGTAAACTAATTCATATTCAAAGGCTACGTCAAAGGATTTTCAGAGTTCATAAACTTAAGTAGTTTCAAAGTCTATAACCTAAATTGTTTTCAAAGTCGGAATGCTGATTTATTTTCAAAACTTTGCGCACCAAAATATTTCTGAAACTCCGTGCACAAATTATTTCTGAAACTCCGTGCACAATTTATTTCGAAAATTACTTTAAGTCCAAACAACAATTAAAAGTTGTGGTAATTTATTTCTAAATTTCGTTAACTCACAACAATAGTCAAAAATTTGTGATAAACTGTTTCTCCAGTAACCACACTTACCACTTAATATGGCTTCAAATTTTAATATTTTAAAACCTCATAACGAAAATATAATAATTATGGATAACTGTAAAAGCCTCAAAGTCATCCAATGCACCTTCAAAAATATATGAAATCTCTTAAAAACAAAACTATTCAATAAAAGCAGCTCTGAATTATTATTTTATTAAAAACTTCAAAATTAAAAAACGTAATATATATATACATATAAGTCTGATTCCAAATAACCCACAATTGAATATATAAGTGGCTGTAAGTTTTTCATCGGTTAAATAAGTTTAAGTTCTATAAATTTTATTTACAAAGTTAATTTTCTTTCATCAACTATTTATCAATATCACCACCAGGTTCACGTAAGTGGTGTCAGACGTAATCCTTGAATAATATAAATGCTATGACTATAATATAAAAATACAAAAAATCACCATAACATTCCTGTAAGTGGTGACAGACGTAATACTTTAATAAACTAAATGCTATAGCTATTCAATAGAATGCTAAGGCTTTTTCAAAAAGTTCCCATAATAAAATCACAATTATTATTATTGAATTCTTTTCAAACGCTAATGCTGTTATCTATCTAAACGTAAACTTTATTTCTTCAAACCAATGATGACAAGTTATATTTATTAAATATTACTAATGTAATAATCCTAACTTTCGGCTTCACACACTTCAATTAAGTTTTAACTTACCTAAGTAATTCCAATAAATTCGAATACGTGATAAATAAATAATGATTTCTCAAATCTATATCAATTTTCTCTATATTAATATTTACAAAAATGTTTTTAATCAAAAATATATCAAGTTAAAAGCACGAACAAAAAATGTTTACAATAAATAATCAGAACAACCGATCAGGATGGAATCCAAACAAAGAGTGAGCTCCGATAGCTCGGTCAAATCAACCACGCTTCGCTTTTGGTGACGTCATCACCACCTTGCCAGAATGTTTGCATTTTTATTTTAGCGCAAATATTTCCTTGGATCTTTCCATTTTCTGGACAAAACCTGAGTTCTAGAAATAAAAATATTTCGATTATTAATCATATAAAACTTTACTTATTTTCCCTATCGTAATTTACTATTTCTTTTTATTCTCTTTCCTATTTTATTAACTTCTCTTTTTCAATCTATAGATCGATCTGGCTACCCTGATTACGTACATACACACATACATGCGCGCACACACATATGCACACACTTTGTTTACATTTTATTTACAACAAAATTTCCTTTTTTACTTACATATTTATACATACACACACACAAATTCACACACATATGCACACACACACACACACACATATATATATATATATATAATAATATATATATATTATATATATATATATATATATTATATATATATATATATATATATATATTCTATTCAATAATAAGGATTCCTTTCTTATTTTCTTAAATCTTTATACTCCTTGCTCTAACCTAGTTCTTTTATTACAGAGAAAACTAATTTTAATTCAATTTTACAATTTAATCTTAATTTTAACTTTTTTTCTCAACTCTAAGCAACCGACATAGCAATTGTTCTTTTCTCTTCCCATTTTAACGAAGATGTATGCAAACGATGAAGTTCGTTGTACACCCTAATGGTGTCTTCGTTTAGTTCTTTGGGAGTGGTACGAGGTAGATTTTCATACCAGGTTTGAACCTCCGGGGGTGCGTAAGCAATACAACGATGGTAGTTGTAATAAGGTAAGTCAGGAAAGGTGGGTAACACCATGAACATTTTAGCATCAGGATTTTGTTGTTTAATTTCCTTATATATTTCTTTAATGACTTTAAGAGCATCTTCGGCTTTAAAAGTTACATCAGGGAGGGTGACGGTGTATTCCTTATGATAGGAACCCTTTGCTAGGGTGTGTCGGGCCTGGGTATATGCCATTCGAAAAATGGAGAAAATCAAAACATGGGTGGTTTGTTTGGTCACTTCATATTTTATACTTTTAGGTACATCTTCAAAGGATGCAAGAATAAACCGTTTAAATTTTATGGTTCTGTTTTCAGGGTTATGCAACCAAGAGTCATAAAACGATTCCAAGTACGATATCATCGAATGACCAGCCAAGAGTATCTGAAACATACAATATCACCAATTAATTCCACATATTAAACCTTTAAAGACTAAATCTAAAACATGCCTAACTACAAAAGAAATAACATTGTCAAACCACATCAATGACAACCGTTTTATCATCACAACCCCTATTTGTAACGTTGTGTAACCTCCAAACCGTATGCAGTGTTACCTCATACATCAAGGTTACCGCTTACCAATAAAACAAAAACAAGGATATTATTTTTTATTAAAAATATCAATAAAATTACTTTTATTACAAAATTATTATTTAAATATGTTATCTCATTTATCGTTATTATAATTAGGCATTATATCTCATTTAAGGCCAAAATAAGGGTTTTTAGCCCATACATTGGAATATTTAGTTGGTTTGGGTTTGTACATTCAATAATTCCATCTGAGGAGCATCTTGTTCTATATTCCCTGATAGAAAAGTGTTTTCCGTTCCATAGTAGATCATCTTGGATCATTCCCTTTTTACACTCATCCATTCTAAAAATAAAAAAGAAAAATAGTTACATGGTAAACAAATAGTATATTATATATATATCAAGACATTATTATATAGTCAATTATATTTCAAATCTATCTAATACTAGTTAAATCACTTACCTAGAACATTGGGGTTCCATTCATTGGTTTTCTGCTTTCCTAATTATCTCCTTAGCCTATTCATTTCTCTTTCTCCTTTCTAAGATGCGAGTCTGCACCCAAGGTTCATTTAGGTCTGTGACTGTTGCTCTTTTTCGTGTTCGAGCGGCTACTGGCTCTGAAAGATCGGCCTCTTCCGCAATTTCACTTGACCTATCTTCAGGGATTGAGGGGATGATCGTTTCAGGAGCCCAGTGAACTATTTTCTTTTTTCCACTAAAAGTTGTTTGAGCTATTTCCGGAACCATTACCGGAGACTTTTCCCATTCTAAAAATTCTTTAATTGATTGTTCAGTTAGAGGAAATGATTCAGTTTCTTCCTCACAACTAGGGGAGAATAGTAATTTGGGCAATTCATTTCTTTGGACTGGAGTAGTGCCCATATCCAAAGATTTTAATGGGGGATAGACAGTTCCGCTACTTATGTCGCAAGGGAGATCTGTAATACTATCTCGTGATACATCCTCTCCTAAAGAGAGCCTCCTGACCTGATGCCTAGGCACTGGAGGTACTTCTCTATTATCAGTTATTATTAGGGGTGTATAGGAGATATAGGAAGGAGTGTGGTTTAAGTTTGGGGATACATTGGTAAGATTTGGAGAGTTTTCTATCAGTGATGGGCTAAGGGTAATTTGTTCAGGTGTAATGAACAAGTTTCCCAAATAATAAGATGAAACATCACTCAGCTGATCATGATTGATACTGATGTTACCATCCATTTGATCCATTTGGGGGTGCCCATTGTATTCGGGTTCATCTAAATATTGGTTTAAAGAATTGGCTAACAATACGCTTTGATTTAAGTGATA
>JABUQX010079803.1:15000-17500 GCA_015478945.1 Trachelipus rathkii
ACCAAATGACCATTAACTTAAATTCGATGAATAGAAAATGATCATGAAATTCGATCAGCACTAAATGAACACTAAAATCAACGAATATTCGATGAATACTAAGTAAACTCCAAATTCAGTTATTAAAAAATGACCAGTAACTTAAATTCGAAGAGCACTTAATGATCACTAAATTTGATGAGCACTAAGTAAACAATAAATTTAAAGAACACCAAAGGACCACTAACTTAAATTCGATGAAAAACAAAATGATAAGTAAATTCGATGAGCACCAGATAACCATTAAATTAAATTCGATAAACCCTGAGTGACCACTAAACTCGACGAACAGTAAGTCAACAAGTGACAATTAACTTAAATTCAATAAACAGAAAGCGAACCCTAAATTAGAAGAGCAATAAGATATCACTTAATGATCACAAAATTCGAGGAACATCAAATGATTACTTAATGATTACGAAAAGAATTGTTTTCTTATTTTTCTAACGGCTTGAAATGAATCAAAGTGATTTAAATTTCTGTTTATATTTTAAAATTACTATTGATAGGAAATGAATTAAATTATCAAAGAAATAAGTTCCATGTATTTTACTGCCTATAAACATGGTGTCTAGCTTCGGAGTAGATTGCTAAATTTTATTGATAATTATTTCTTTACATCACGTGTTATGCAGCAAACGTGAATTAGTATAAAGGGAAAACGCACAAAAAAGTAAATCCATATTTCAGGAGTTTAGGATTCTCACAACTGGTGTCAAACTTGATAATGCAAATTTTCCGTTTTGATATCTTTTGAAAAATCAAAATGAAAGGAAATCTCTCTCAATTGAGAAAGTCCATTTCAATATTTCTGTGAGGAGAGAGGTATGTGTGCAAGCAATATATTTTTTTTAACAAATGACTATTCATAAGTATACGAGAGTTGGTGAAAGTATTAGATCTGGCGTGGCTGGAGCAATTAAATCCTTGGTGGATGAAAAGGGACTAAGTCTTGAGTGCGCTAGTGTCTTACATGAGGGTATGTTGTTACCTGTGTTGATATATAGTAGTGAAACTATGGTCTGGAATAGATGGTATAGATCTAAAGTGCAATGTGTTCAGGTATACAATCTTAGGGGAGTGTTAGGTGTGAGAAGAATTGATAAAATGAGGAATGAATGCATTAGGGAGTTGTGTGGTGTGAAGAAAGGATTAAATAAGAGTAAATGAAAATACAATGAGATGGTTTGGTCAAGTGAAAAGAATGGATGATAGTCGGTTGATTAAGCGGATGTATAGTGGTGAGCGTGCTGAGAATCGACCGACTGGGAGACAAGAAAAAGCGAATTTAGTCAGCAAAGGAATGCCTGGAAGAGTGGAATGTGAGTTTGACAGAGGCGAGAAGAAAGGTGCATAATAGGATTGAATGGTGGTGTTTTGTGAAGGGGTATGGCTGTGGCCCACCTGGGCCAAGGGATGAACCATACATTGACAAGATGCCATAGTGAGGGTCCGTCGCGGTCCTGTGAAGCTCTAGGGTGGATTTTTCTGGCTGCGGCAGTTCTCACTAAAGGATATAAAGGGGACGGTAAGGCTGGGCTTTTTTTTCGACTTGCGTTATATTCTTCTACTAATTTTCTGTTTACAGTGCATGCTACGCACCTTACCCCCATTCTTGGGGAGAAAATGTGGGTGATGATATATATATATATATATATATATATATATATATATATATATATATATATATATATATATATATATATATATATATATATATATATATATATATATATATATATATATATAATATATATATGAATACTCAGAAAAGGAAAGAGGTTTATGCATGCTTCCCTTGACTTGGAAAGGCTTACGACAAAGTTCAAAGAGAAGCGCTGAGTAAAGTATTTATTGGTAGACTATGAAGTAAATGGAATGATATCAGATGAGATTAAAGCATTTTATGGGAATAGGATGGCTGGTGTTAGGATTAAGAGGAAGGAGAGGGAGCTTGCTGTTTAAGTAGGAATAGTAGGTTTGAAAAGGTTTTGTAAAATATCACCATAGATTTGGTAAAAGTATCTTTATGGACAGTGTTTAAGGATATGTAGAATTGGGAAAGGAACCTATTTGTGGCAACATGGGGTTAATTGGGAGATCAATGATTTACTGTTTACAGATGATTCTCTATTGGTCGATGATTTGAAAGAAAAACTGTGCTATTTGGTGCTTGATGCTGAACGAGTGTGCCAAGGAAAATGATTAAAAATTAATCTTACTATTAGTATAGTAGTGAAATTAGTACAAAACTTAAAGGAGACGATTCTCAATCTGGGTTGGATAACATAAAAGTGAATGGGAAATAACTAAAAGAAACTATGGTCTTTAGATATTTAGAAATGAAAGATGACGCTTTCGAAGGGTTGCAAGAAGAAATTGACCATATGGTTGAGGGGATTGAAAGTGTAGTAAATAGTCTTAGAGGATTATAGAAAAAGGAAATTTATCTAAAATGGTA
>JABUQX010079803.1:27500-30000 GCA_015478945.1 Trachelipus rathkii
CCTTATTTGAACCACCGTTTGCAATCTCTTGCATATCAGTAACTCTTTCGACCAGGGACCCAAAAAATGCTGTATTATTGGCATAACATAGCTATTATACAGTTTACTTATTACTTCTTTATATGTAAACAAATTATTACTGATATATTATACCCAGCATCTTATTAGCTTTTCTTACTTCAAACACTGAGTAGCTACTTTCAAATTACTGATTATAATCACACCTAAATCTTTTCTTGGTACACAGACTCAAGCCAATCCCATTCATATCGTAGTTAAAACTTTTATTTGAGAAACCTAGGTGAAAAACCTTCTTTTTACTATAAAAATTCATTTGCCACTTATCTGCCCACACAAGAAGTTTATCAAGATCATTTGAATCTTTATACATCCTTCACTACTCCTAACTGAGGTGGCCACTTTAGTATCATATTTAAACCTTACATTTAAGTCCCTGGTCTTAATCATTTATATATATGAGGAACAATAATGCCAGCACTGAAACCTGTGGGACACCACTCTTACTATTTCCAAGATGACTGTACCATTTAGTTAGCACAAACTGGAAACTTTCTATTCCACAACACTCTTTAATCCAACCATGTAACACTCCACCTATACTACATTGAAATACTTCTTCATCAGCCTTATGTAGGGAACCTTATCAAAGAAGCTTTATATATAAATAACATAAATCTATATATATATATATATATATATATATATATATATATATATATATATATATATATATATATATATATATGTAAATATAATATATATATATATATATATATATATCTATATATATATATATATATATATATATATATATATATATATATATATATATATAAATATATATATATATATATATATATATATATATATATATATATATATATATATATATATATATATAATATATATATATATATATATATATATATATATATATATATATATATATATATATATATATATATATATATATATATATATATATATATATATATATATATATATATATATATATATATATATATATATACTTTCTTACTCTCTATATATATATATATATATATATATATATATATAGTGGCCGAAGTAGGTTTTTCAATACTTTCAAAAATTAGAATAATTAATTGAAAACGAAGATTAAAAATTTAAAAAAAAAAAAAAAAACAGGAAAAATCAAATTCAAATTAAATTTAATAATAATAATAATAATAATAATAATAATAATAATAATAATAATAATAATAATAATAATAATAATAATAATAATAATAATAATAATAATAATAATAATAATAATAATATTATTAAAAATAATAATAATAATAATAATAATAATAATAATAATAATAATAATAATAATAATAATAATAATAATAATAATAATAATAATAATAATAATAATAATAATAATAATAATAATAATAATAATATTAATTAGGACACTTTTCAAAGTAGTTTCCCATTAAATACATATTTATCAAAGAAAACTGTTAGATTTTTGCCATCTTTTTATAATTGTTTAAGCTTTTCATATTATTTCATACTGTATTAAGTTTAAATTGCAGCTAAAGTAAAGAACTTTAATTGACTTATTTTTGTAAAAAAAGTAATTTAATATTGTATTTCAATTATTCTAATAATAATTTATGAATTTAATTTTTTTTTATTTATTATATTTACAAAGTCCGAAGTTTGAACGAAATTTTAAAGTTCCGATGCTTTAATACGAGAAAAAACTGGCTCAAATAGGGCTTCAGCGACATCCCAGAGATGAGTATTTGTATTTATATCACATTAAACATTTCACACAGTTTAATTGTCGACAGATGAACATTATATAACAATACACAATAAACTTCTTTGCAATTGATGCGAAAAATTTAGAGATTACCTGGGCATTTTATATTAATATTAATTCATTTTAATTGATCCGCTTTTTCAAGCGCATATATATATATATATATATACTATATATATATATATATATATATATATATATATATATATAAATATATAACATATATATATATATATATATATATATATATATATATATATATATATATATAATAAAATGAAATAACAATGAAAGGTAAAATGGATTGATTTATTTTTATCTCATCTAGTCCAGTCATCTCACATCAATGAATGATGGACGCTTTATATAAATATATATATACACATATATACATATATATATATATATATATATATAACATATATATATATATATATATATATAACATTATTGTATTAGCGATGATTCTTACACTTTTGTTTCAATTTTACATAATCTTTCATATTTATTGAAATATTTTAATTTTAGAAACTTATTTTCCAAAAAAATAAAAATTTTATCGTAACATTATGGGAGTTGTAAAGAGATCAGTCAGCTTCAATGTGTCAACTCATTAACAAACATGGGCAGCACTATATAGGAGTCGCCTCTGATATATATATATATATATATAATAATAAT
>JABUQX010079804.1:0-5000 GCA_015478945.1 Trachelipus rathkii
GAAAAGTAGCCTTTACCGAAGATATTATTAACGAAAAAGTACTTCAGATATTTAGTTAATGATTATACCAAGTACGCTGATATTAATTAGTAATAATTTCAATCTTCCATGAATTCAATTAATGATAGTTGTAGGTAAAGATTTGAATATAATATCCAGTCTATAATATTTACTATATAATATAATATCGCAATAATAATATATTGCTAAAATATAAATATTTTACCATGTTAGTAAAAACATCTATCATACTTTTATGTTAATTTCGTTTCTTGCTCTGTATATATATTAATATAAAGGCATTAATGAGTACATCCCCCTCCTAGATTAGGGCTGTGGTGTTTATCTTCTGTAATAAAAGAAAAAAGAAATTAAAAAAATTAAGTTTAATTATAGTTAATGATCTACTGCTACTTATATCATGAATTATAAGGACAAGTGGATAGGTATTAATATAATTATACATTAGCTCCCTTATCCGTTAATTAAAATTAAGGTGTCTCGCCTTCAGTGGTATAAGCGATTGTCTAATTTAGCAGGGTATCTCAAAACATTTTAGCCTATAGGAGCACAAACATGTAATTTACCTTAACACTAAGTCCAATGGGCCAGACCTTAAGGTAAGGTACATCAATTAATAACCAAAGTTGAATCGAGAGACTAGATATATATATATATATACAAAGTATCTTGGATCTTTAGAGAATAATATAAAGTTCGACGATGACTAGTTTAATTTCTTGGTGACTATAGTTCTTAAGTGTTTGATTTATAATAAATTGGTACGGAGGAAACTCTGTTAATTGCCATAATTGTTTAAGATGACTAAAACATACTCGGATATTTCACTTACATCGCCGGTGCCTGGCGCGATCTTGTGAGACTAGTCTTACAAAATAACATATTCTTGCAAGGCTTTGAGGTCGATTTGCTGATATGCCATAATACTATGCAAACTCTACTGAGCGGTGTTTCTCGAGTTGAAGGAGATACATTATCATCCTTTGACTACGACCGTAGTTTGGAGGACCAGTTCCTTGCGATTAAATGCATAATTTAATTTTTTTTCCAACCTTACATTGGGAACATGACGGCTGTATAAGAGAGTTTATATCACATATTTTTCTGTAAGAGGGTCTAAATATCTGAGGCTGTGGGATAATATATCTAGAAAGATATCTAGCAAATGAATTGGCAATCAGTTTTGGCGTTTTATGTTACACATATCTCAAATCTAAATGTGAGGCTGACAAGTGTACAAGTTCTTTCTAAAACGTTTCTCTCGGCATGTGACGAGACTTTACCTATAATACTACACACTTAATACCGGTTGTGTCAGACGCATAATGAGCTGGCATAAATACACCGAGGTCATTGATCTTCTCTGAGGCATTTTGGTGATATTTAACATCAATTTATTTATTTCATTTATGACGCATATAATTTATATTAACTATAATTTTAAGTCAAAATGTTAATTTTAATATTAGAATGGATGATATTGGGCAGGACTTAGTTAAAATTTTGCAACTACCTAATTGAAAATTATATTGTGATATTTAGCAGCTTGGACTTAGTCCATAATTCAGTAATATTATTCTCTCTTGCTTGTCCTTCTCTCGGTCACAAAGAAAAATTTAAGCCATATATATAATACTTCTATCTATATATAATGATCATATCATATCAGTATACTATGAATAGCTATCTCTGCTCTATCCTTTTCTTATCTATTCTTATCTCTCCTATCTTCTCGTCTATCTTTATTAGTTTGAGAGTAGAGTGATATATTATAGCTCATTTATCAGGATAAGGCAGGGAAATAGTCTGAATGTATTTAAACGTGTCAATAGAGATTATGACGACTACCTAATAAGTTCGTGAGCGCGGAGGCTTATGATAATAACTGTTGAATATTACTCAATAATAAGTTTATCCGCATGAGTTTTTTATATAGTGAGAAGTTTATTGCAGATGTTTAAAAGAATTAGTGCATTATTTCACCCTATTTCAGCAGTCAATTATTGGATTAATATTTTTTATTATAATTTACGTACCTATTAATAATCGGATGCATTAGTTATAATGACAAACACACACTGAGAAACAATCGGCTTTAAGTGGCAAATTGCTAAAAAATACGTTGAAAACATGTAGTTAAGCTAAGAGACAAATTGAATCCAACTGAACTGATGATCTTCCCATGAATGTCTGCAACTGAATTGACGCAGACAAGGAAGAATTCATACAACTGAATGTTACGAAGGATGAAACTTGATTTACAGTTCGATTCAGTAGCATAAATCCAATCAATGCATGACTAGCTTAAGGGCTAATAAAATGTTGCAAGATAATTATTCACATAAATCAATCAGTCTAGTTGATTATAATATCTAGCGAATGTTGTGCTTTTATAGGGAGGTTGGTTCAGGATTAATCTACAGATGTTATGTGTTTTGTTGTAGTGAGATGGGACACTATCTCTCTCAGGCACCCATGTATAATATTACCGTAAAGAATAGTAATACTTGACAAGGTAAGTTAATGTTTCACACTCCTTGATATTGACAAGCATAGTGGGAAAGGAAGAACGACGAAATTCATGATAGTATTTTAGCTATATAGAAAATCTAGGTATTTGGGTATATAATATAATATAATATTAAGTCACAATTCTATACTAGTATATTAGGTAATAAGTTTTGAATAATTAGATATCTTTAGGATTAAGCTGGTGATCTACAAATATATCTTGTATGCACACCGAGAGTTAGAATATCAAATTATAAATTTTCATCTCAATACGTATCTTCGTGAACACTTAACTACTTATATAAGGTAACCATTAAGTAATTTTTCAATTTATGTTCTATAGTTATTTCGCAGCGGGATCAGCTAAGTAAGATACTCTAACTAGATGCGCTATGTACTATGTAATTGGTTTTTATTGCATGAGATTTATTTATCTATTATTGAGAGATGATCAGATAAAGTTAATATTATCTTATCTAGTGGTGCCCTGCAAAGGAGTTTGAATCAGTAGTAGACACTTGATGTGAATCCATTACTACTTTAATAGGAATCCCAGTGTCATATTTATCCTCTAGGACGCAAATTTGTCTTGGAATAGTTCACATGGAATGAGTTATAGCGTGAGGTAAAGTTAAAATATCACATTTAACCTAATCAGGCAGGAATAATAAAGACGAGATTTATGAGAATTGCTATATTGGATATAAGACTTTACACTGATAATATTCAGTTGTTATACTGTTTATACTTACGCACCCGGGCCCCCTTTTTTAAAACACATCTTAATTAATCTCACTAAAGTCGAGTGCGTTCGCGTCCAATTCGAGCGGGCAATAAAATCATTTGATGTAATAGTCGATATAAAAAAAAAGTAGGGTTCCAACCTCTTTATCGAAGCTGGAGAGTGGTAACTCAAATATAATAATCTAGTCATATAAGTCCTTCCAACTTACTTAAATCAATTTCGTCACCGCCGTGAGACGCAGGATGCAGAGGAGGAGAGAGAAGAGAGGAGCAGGATATATGCAAGAGCACGCTAGAGATAGTAGAGCATAAGAGAGAGGAGATGAAGAGTCATAGTATTCGAAGAAGACACAAAAAAGAGGAAGAGAGAAGAAGGAGATGAAAGTAGAAGAAGAACTGAAGAGAAAGAGAGAAGAATTATATATTTTATACTTTATAGTTGGAGAAGGAGAGACACGAGAATGAAAAAGTATGATAAATATGAAGAGAATGAGGTAGTAGAGAATAGTTAGGAGAGAGACAGATGAGATAAAGAACTAAAGTAGAAAATGTGAAGAGAAAGAGAGAGAGAGTAAGAGTAAGTAGAAGTAAATTTACTACCAAGATGAGAGATAGTAAGATAGAAGAGGAAGAAGTAAGAGAGAGATTAAGAGATAAGAGGAGATGAGAGAGAGAAAGAGAGAGTAGAGAGAGGAGAGAGAGAGAGAGAGAGAGTAGAGAGAAGAGAGAAGACTGCCCCAATTATAAGTAGAGAGAGAGAGAAGAGTAGAGAAGAGTAAGAGTAAGAGATAGAGCGAGAGAGAGATGAAGAGAGAGGAGAAGAGAGGAGGAAATAGAAAATACTTTTTTTATAACCTCCTTTTTAAGGGTTTCAATTGGCTTTTGTTTGAGAATTTCGTAATTTGATTACAGAAACATCCTTTATTTCTACAGTACATATATTGTATATATATATATATAATATATATATATTATATATATATATATATATCATATATTTATATATATTTATATATTATATAATATATATATTATATATATATATATATACCAGTTCCTCGATAACAATATATAATAATATATATATATATTTATTAATATATTATATATATATATATATATACATACTATATATAATATATATATATTATATATATATATATATATATATATATATATATATATTTGTTTAATTTATCTGTATAGTGTATACTGTACATATTTATTTTCATATGTTTGGTATTAAAATATTTATTTATTTACTAGAATATATGCAAGGAAATATGTGCAAGTAACATGCTAACATAAATTATTGTTTGCCATTATACGCTCATAAATACTATAAATGAATTAATACAAAAATATATTATTGTACACTCTCGATAAACTACTGTACATGAATTAATACAGAAATATATTACTGTACACTCAAGGTATACATATAATTTTCTATCCATGA
Organism: Trachelipus rathkii; assembly: GCA_015478945.1. Lineage (NCBI taxonomy): Eukaryota > Metazoa > Arthropoda > Malacostraca > Isopoda > Trachelipodidae > Trachelipus > Trachelipus rathkii. Next base: position 4,736 of record JABUQX010079804.1, read on the forward strand.
AATAATAGATCCCCTTCAGTATGATGGAAATCATATATTATTATCAATGTTTCAGCTTCATTATTAATGTTAAATGTTAATATAGTAGTTCATTTCATTGGTTTTCAAAAATAATAATAACCATTATTATTCAGTCATTTAGCCGTTCTCAATAGTAATAAGACTACGGCTTTTTTTACTTATTTTGTTTTGACAACAAATCACACATTATTGGAATATTAATATTTGCATAATAGTTTATGCAGTTTTGTACAACAGCTTTTCA
>JABUQX010079804.1:10000-15000 GCA_015478945.1 Trachelipus rathkii
GGAAAGGGGGGAGAAAAGGGAATTAAAAAGATAGGAAAGAAATGCACGGAGATGCATAAGAGAAGATGGAGGAAGGAGGAAACAGAGTTGGTTAACAGGCACCGGTTTGATGGAGCCTGTGCGGTGCGGTGCTGGAGTTTGTAAACATTAGCTAGCCCAGACTGGACATTTCTATTTCAAATCTCGTTTTCTTTTTATAAACATCAACTAAAATATATTGTTTGCTATTTTTATTTTATAAGTTTTATAAGTTTCATTCTTTATGTTTTTAATTTTGTTTTCAAATTTAAACTTTTTAATTACTTTTATTTATTTTTCGTTTTGCTTTAAAATTATTTGTTTTTTACATAAAAACTTTATTCTTTTAGTTTTATAACTTAAAAAATTTGCATTTTACAATACCCTAAAGCCAGTAAATCAGTATAAAATCAGTTAATCAAAACTGCCCTCCTAACCCTTCCATGATCTATTGATCATATATTGATCTATTGATCTATGATCTATGATTCAAGTCATATTTTGATATAACTAACATCACAAACTTTTTATTTATATTTTTTGTTTTCTTTAAACATTATTGTTTTTACTATAAAAAATTTATTTATTTTGTTTTATTTTTACTATAAAAAATTTATTTATTTGTTTTATTTGCTTTAAAACATTTTTTTTTACTAAAAAAATTTATGTCTTTTATGTTTATAACTTAAAAAATTTGCATTTTTACATACCCTAAATCAGTAAATCAGTAAATCAGTAAATCAGTAAATCAAACTGCCCTCTCCACTCTATCCTCCTACCCATCCGTGATCTATTGATCTATTGATCTATTGATCTATTGATCTATTGATTAAAGTCATATTTTGAGTATAATATAACATAAAACTTTTATTTATTTTTTTGTTTTCTTTAAACATTATGTTTTTACTATTAAAATTTATTTATTTTGTTTTATTTTTACTATAAAAATTTATTTATTTTGTTTTATTTGCTTTAAACATTTTGTTTTTACATAAAAATTTATTCTTTTTATGTTTATAACTTAAAAATTTTTGCATTTTTACACACCTTAAAGCAGTAAACAGGTATAAATCAGTAAATCAGTAATCAGTAAGCAGTAAATCAGTAAATCAAACCACCCACTCTATTGTCCCTACCCATTCGTGATCTATTGATCTATTGATATTGATCTATGGTGAATCTAGTTGAATCTATTGGATTAAAGTCATCATTTTGTACAACATAACACAAAAACTTTTATTTATTTTGTTTTATTTGCTTTAAACATTTTGTTTTTACTTAAAAATTTATTCTTTTTATGTTTATAACTTAAAAATTTTGCATTTTTACATACCTTAAAGCAGTAAATCAGTAAATCAGTAAATCAGTAAAGCAGTAAATCAGTAAATCAAACCACCCACTCTATCCTCCTACCCCATTCGTGATCTATTGATCAATATTGATATATTGATTCATGTCATATATAAGTATACTTGTATAAACATAACATTAAAATAAATTCTTTGCTGTAGCTGTGTTGTGAAATGTCACGTTGATTAGTTGACAGTTGTTGTGTTAGTTGTCTGTTGCATTTGTTTGCAGATTGTTGATGTTGCTTGTTGTATTGAAATGTTGTTGTTGTGTATGAAATGTGTTGTTGTGATTGTTGTTTGTTGTTGTGTATGTTGTTGTTGTTGTTGTGTTGTGTTGTTGTTGTTGTTGTTGTATGTTGTGTTGTTCTAAATATTAAATATATTCAAACATTCAAGTTACAACTGAAAAATATACAAACACTTTTTCAGAACATATCTCTAAAAATAGTTAATGTTCAATTTTACATTAACATTGTAATATTTGAAACTAAACAAAATATATCTCATCTAGCCTAAACTGAACATACATCTTCATTAACAAGGTAAACTAAAATTAGAAGTTTTCAAACTTACACAGCAGAAGTCAGCATAGCAATCTCAATCTTTACTACACATAACCTTATATATATATTATATTATTATTATTATTATTATTATTATTATTATTATTATTATATTATTATTATTATTTATTAATTATTATTATTATTATTATTTTTATTATATATATTATTATATATAAGATCTCACAACACCAATAACGCATGGCGATCACTTTGCCTGCAGGTCCACAACTAAAAACATTGGTAGGTAATTGCTCTCTACCCTACACCTAAACATTACGTAATCTTGTTACGCTTCAAGCGCGAAACATCAGAACTGTATTTGCTATGCCATCACGGTCAGCCAATGAAATTCAAGGAATGACTCATTAATCTTAATATCTTTTGACACATGAGAAGGGTAAATAGATTTATTACTTTTCTCCCAATATCTTTTGACACACGAGAAGGGCAACGAGATTTATTACTTTGTACCCAATATCTTTTGACACATGAGAAGCGGTAATGAGATTTATTACTTTTCTCCCAATATCTTTTGACACACGAGAAGGGCAACGAGATTTATTACTTTGCACACAATATCTTTTGACACATGAGAAGGGTAACGAGATTTATTACTTTGTTCCCAATATCTTTTGACACATGAGAAGGGTAAATAGATTTATTACTTTGTTCCCCTTTTGTCCTTACTTAACATATGTTTTTATCTTAAACAGTAGTTTTATTATTATTATTATTATTATTATTATTATTATTATTATTATTATTATTATTATTATTATTATTATTATTATTATTATTATTATTATTATTATATTATTATTATAATTATAATTATAATTATAATTATAATTATAATTATAATTATAATTATTATTATTATTATTATTATTATTATTATTATTATTATTATTATTATTATTATTATTATTATTATTATTATTATTATTATTATTTATTATTATTATTATTATTATTTTAAGCTCCGTACCCCTTTTCAAAAATATCAATACAGAACTTGAAAATGATTTGACGCTATGTACGCATGAAAAAATATCAATACAGAACTTGAAAATGATTTGACGCTATGTACGCATGAAAAAAATATCAATACAGAACTTGAAAATGATTTGACGCTATGTACGCATGAAAAAAAAAATATATCAATACAGAACATGGAAATTGATTTGACGCTAAGTACGCATGTGAACGATATATACTTATGGTTTAAAAAGTTTTTTTTGATCCTAAAAGGTATTGAATATATATTCCTACATTTCGAATTTCAGTCAATTCATCATTGAAGTCTTGAATAAAAAATGGTATGTTGTTGTATATATATATATATATATATATATATATATATATATATATATATATATATATATATATATATAATATATATATATATATATATATATATATATATATATATATATATATATATGTAGTTGAAAATACTATGTTAAACTAATATTTTACTGATATGATAACTTAATCTTAAACAAATTTTAATCTAGTAAACTTAAGTTTTTTTTTCAGTTTACTATATTTATAAATAATAATGATTTTTAAATTCCAGGCTAATCTTCGATGATAATGCTGGCTGACTAATAAGGAAGAGGAAGACCACTATAAACAGACATAACGCCACATCTCTGTAGAGAAACCAAAAAAGTCGATGGAACGTCATACATATGAAGTAAAGGTTATTGATGAAAACTTCTTCCATGGACCAAGAGATCTTGAAGCATCGATTCGAAATGGTTGTATTGAAGTTGTGATGCTATATTACAAGGACTTAGGACTACGATAGTAACTGTATGATGGGTTGGAATCAATTTCCACGTTCGTCATGAATCAGTCACCTTGGACCGTAAATATATGATTAAACATTCAGTTACAGGGATATAATTAGATATAATACTTGCGGTGAAAGAGATGATGAAAGACGCTTGGAAGGTTCATTCCAGTCCGGTGACAAGGCAACCTTTTACCAAATTCAAAGTAGTAGCTACTGTGTTTTCATGATAGCTAAAGGAAAAGGTAATGACTGTAAAACTGATGCATTCGGAGCTACAAAAATTTAGTTTCAAACATCGTTACATTAGTAAAGTTCATCTAGAGAAAGGCGATGTAGGTTGTGCTTTCAAAGCTGTTGTCCTCTTTAGGAAAATAGCTCGTGAATGTGTAGAATCGAAAGGTATTCATTCATATACAATCGAGAAAGAGCAGAAGCATTAGCTAAAAAATGTTGGTATGCGAATATACAGTTCTTTCATAGTAACTGCGACTTTGAAAAAATCGAGATATCGAAAAAATGCCGGGATGTCCGTGGTTTTGTCTGATGGCAAATGGAGTAAAAAATACTTTATAAAATCCATCAATTGAGAAACAGAGATGACCCTTTATATAAACATTATCTGGTCATGACGGAGTTATCATTAACTATGCTTAACAGAAATAAGTTAAAGTTATGATTTTGAGAATACCCAAAAACACCAGGGCATATATGATTGGCATCTTTTGCACTTATTGCTACACATTCAATAGTAATAATATCGTGCATAAATTAGACTGTGAGCATTACGGATGTAGACAATGTCTAGATGATAAGTGTCAAGGCTCATTCAGTCACGATGGTATATTCCATGAGTGTAATGAATGTAATCGTGAATTTTATAATGCAATCTGTTTTAAAAAACATCAAGATAATAATACGTGCAAGAAAATAAAAATTTGTAAACTCTGTCTTGAACAAATAAAGACTGATCGTAATGGTAGTTTCAAACACGACTGCACAAAAGCCTTTTGTACTATATGTAAAGAAAAATATGAGCCTAAAGAAGACGAATACCATATATGTTACATGAAGAAAAAGAAAAATAAGAAGAAGGATGATAAGAAAGATACTGATCCAGAGGTTTATACATGTTACTATGATATCGAGACATACCAGGAAGATAAAGGTTATGATGATAAAGGAAGAAGAATAATAGAATTGCGTCCTTATTTACTGGTAAGCCAGATGATATGTGATGTATGTACAGATAAAGAAGGGGAGCAA
>JABUQX010079804.1:17500-19013 GCA_015478945.1 Trachelipus rathkii
ATAATACATTAATAATAAATATTTTGAGCGGTTGTTTATAGTAAAGATTGAGATTGCTATGCTGACTTCTGCTGGTAAGTTAAAACTTCTAATTTTAGTTACCCTTGTTAATGAATGATGTATGTCAGTTAGGCTAGGATGAGATATTTTTGAGTTTAGATTTCATATTTACAATTTAATGTAAAATTAACATTTAAATATTTTAGAGATATGTTTTGAAAAAGTGTTGTATATTTCATTTAAACTTGAACGTTTGATATATTTAATATTTAGCAACAACAGCAACAACAACAGCAACAACAACAACAACAACAACAACAACAACAACAACAACAACAACAACATTTCAACAAACAACAATAACATTTCACAACAACAACATCAACAACTGCAACAAATGCAACAACAACAACATCAACAACTGCAACAACAAACGTGACATTTCAACAACAACAGCTACAGCAAAGAATTTATTTTATGTTATGTTTATACAAAAGATATGTTATACTAAATATGACATGAATCAATAGATCAAATAGTCAATAAGATCACGGGATGGGTAGGTGAGGATAGATGGGTGTTTAAACTTACTGATTTACTGCTTTACTGATTTGCTGATTTACTGATTTACTGCTTTAAGGTATGTAAAAATGCCAAATTTTTATGTTATAAACATAAAAAGAATAAATTTTTTAGTAAAAACAAAATGTTTAAAGAAAACAAAACAAAATAAATAAAAGTTTTTGTGTTATGTTATACAAAATATGACTTGAATCAATAGATCAATAGATCAATAGATCAATAGATCACGAATGGGTAGGAGGATAGAGTGGGTGGTTTGATTTACTGATTTACTGATTTACTGCTTTACTGATTTACTGATTTACTGCTTTAAGGTGTGTAAAAATGCAAAAATTTTAAGTTATAAACATAAAAAGAATAAATTTTTATGTAAAAACAAAATGTTTAAAGCAATAAAACAAAATAAATAAAATTTTATAGTAATAAATAAAACAAATAAAAAAAATTTTAGTAAAAACATAAATGTTTAAAGAAAAAACCAAAACAAAATAAATAAAAGGTTTTTTGTGTTTTTTTATACAAAATATGACTTTAAATCAATAGATCAATAGATCAATAGATCAATAGATCAATAGATCACGAATGGGTAGTTTGATTTACTGGAGAGGGCCGTTTGATTTACTGATTACTGATTTACTGATTACATTGATTTAGGGTATGTAAAAAATGCAAATTTTTTAAGTTATAAACATAAAAGAATAAATTTTTAGTAGTAAAAACAAAATGTTTAAAGCAAATAAAACAAAATAAATAAATTTTTATAGAAAAAATAAAACAAAATAAATAAATTTTTATAGTAAAAACATAATGTTTAAAGAAAACAAAACAAAATAAATAAAATTTGTTTTTATTTTTTTTTTTTTTTTTATTGTATGTTTATACAAAATATGACTTTGAATCAATAGATCAATAGAATAATAGATCATAGATG
>JABUQX010079805.1:0-22450 GCA_015478945.1 Trachelipus rathkii
TTATAAGAGAAATAATATATGTATATTTTTTATACAAATATACCGAAAAAATTTATTATATGGCTAAAGATGATATAAAATAAATTTTTATGAGTTATTTATTTTTTATTCATGAAACACAGTAAGTTATATATTATAGTTATTTAAAAAATTATATAATGTAGGTTATTATTCTATTATACTATAATATATAATATATAATTAAATACTATATATTAATTATAACTTATTTAGTAATATATCATATTTATATATATTATTAATAATATATCTTATATTAATATATACACTATAATAATAATAATAAGGTATTTATGTTATTTAGATATGATATTTATATATATACTAATAGTGGTTTTGATGGGAGTGGTTATATATTATATATATATAACATAGTTTACTAAATTGATACAGGTAAAAAAGATTATCCATAGTAAATAGTAATATATTATTACTTTAAAATAAACTTTATTATAGTAAAATTAATATTTTATATTAATATATAATAATTACTATAGTATATATAATATAATATATACCATTCACATTAAATTAAATTAGTATATTAAATAAAATAGTTAAATTATTAATTAATAATATTATGATAAAGAAGAGTATTGTATTGATATAAGACTTATACATCCAATATTATTTTATTATATTAAATATTCATATTATATATTTAATATACAATATAAGTTATATATTAATATATATAATTATAGTATATAATATAGAATTAATATATATAATTATAGTTAATTATTTTATGGTATTTTATTTAGATTTCAAGGCTTTATATTAACAGTACTTTGCAGCAATATATATTAATAAAGTATGTTATTAATTACTATTGCAATTTATCCACCATTACTTACTATAATTATAAATTATATATATATATATTAAATAATGATATAGTTAATATATATATAATTATATAGTTGAATATATATATATAATGAAATATTTTAGAATTATATATAGTATATAGATATATTCACTATAACCAGCTAAATTCAATAGTTAAGGTAGTGTAACCATGTATTGGTTTGTGGATATAGTCAATTTTAGAATGATTTCACAGCACCTATGTACAATAATTATCTGGCATAGATAAAACACACGTTACACCATCATTCATATTTTATCTATGTTATTAGTAAATATAATATTAAAATACTGAAATATATTATAATATACTATTAATAATTGAATATATTATAGTGATATACTTAATATTAAGTATTATATACTATAATATATTATTATCGTGACATCATTTACATCAACACCTATACACCTTACTTTACTCACCGAATTAATATAATAATACTTATAATTCATAATATTGATTGATTTATTATTGTTTTGTTTGAGATGATAATTTAAAATGTAATTTAAACGTATTGAGTATTGTATCCTTAGTGATTATTTATATAATTATGTAGAGTTATATATATGATATTATACATTGATTCCCTACTGTAATTTTTTTTAAATATTTTTATTTATTATTTCTTATTTGCGTGTTGATGAGTTTCCAGGTAAATATTTGTCTTTTTTTTTAAAGCTTTTTTAAGTTAAGTGCTAATATATCTATTATATCTATTATCACTTATCACCTACCTAAATATTAACTATAAACTTTTAAAAAATAAAAATAAAATTAATCCTAAGAATCACTATATCATGGAAACATAAGCAAAAATAATGTACATATTGTTTATTATTTATTAAGTTAATCTATGTATTGACGGTTCCTAATATATATATATATATATGTTAGTAGTATATATTTATATGATATACTAGGGTTATTAATATAAGGGTATTATAGTTGATTACTTTATAATTAGCTAGTTTAATTATTTATATATATATATATATAAAATATATATATATATATATATTATATATTAGTGTGTAATATGATATAAAAATAAGATATATTATAAAAATATTATGTTTTAAATAGGTTATGATTAATATATATAATATATTTATAGTATTATGTTAAAATTTATATTTGAGATTTTTCATTTTGTATTAATATATATATAGATAATAATAATATAATGTATTCTATAAATATAAATATATTTAAGTATAGTATTAGTGTAATATAATTTTATTAACACTATATTATAAAAAATATTCGTATTAAAATTCTTTCGTGGATTACCAGGGCTATGCTATTTATAAGACAAAATAGAATATAATCCTATGCGATTTATAGCTTATCAGTTTAATGAAAGAGATTATATTATGAGAGAGAAAAAGGGTATTTATCTATTACAAGAAAAGAAATAGATTTTTTAGTTAATATTACGTATATAATTAATATATTAATAATAATATAAAAATAATATAATATTAATATTATTTAATAATAGTTAATAATTATTACTTAATATACATATAGCATATATTTTTTAAAATATATTATTTAACATATCATTTACTAATCTATAATAATACTATATTAATAATATAAGATATAATATTAATATATATTATATATATTAATATTAATAATATAATAATTATATATATATTAAATATATATAATATATATATACTCTATATAGGCGAGGGTAGGATAATAATATAGGTTATATATATATTTAATATATAATATTAATATAAGTAATAATATAATATATATTACTTATACATATATATACATACACACTATATATGTATATATAAATAACTGATATATATAATTATTATAATATTAATATGAGTAAAAAAAATTGAGAATAGTGTTCTTAAATTAATAAATTCATAATATATGTATACATTTTTTCTGTTACATAAGTATAAATTGAATGAAAAATATATATTTAATTATATTATATAATTATATAAATATTTTCTTATTTACAATATTAAATACTAAGTATATATTTTATCAAAAGCTTTTGTAAGAGATAAGATACGAGAGATGAAGTAAGAGAGAGAGGAGAGAGAGAGACGAAGGTAGAGAGAGAGAGAAGAGAGATAGAGAGATGAGAGAGAATGTTGAAAATTTAGATAGTATGAGAGGAGAAAGAGTATATATCTAGAAGAAAGAAGAAGAGATTAGAAGTTAGAATAGAGAGAAGAAAGAGAGAGAGAGAGAGATTTGAAGAGAGATGAGTAGAGAACTAAGAGAGAGTATTAGGATAGTAATACGAGAGATGAATAGTATTTATTAATAGATATGAGTTTTTGATTAGAATTTTTGATTAATTTATATTTTTAAAAAGATTAAATTTTTAGATGATAAAAAGCAAAAGGCGAATATAATAAAATCATATCAAGGCTTTGTTTCGTTCTCTCAGGGGCGTTACCCTTTAAGCATATGTTATAATATTCTTAGAACAATGATATTATAAGAATGAAAGCTTAACTGACTAAACACATATTTCGAAATATATATATCACCTCATCTATGCGGCGCCAAACCATGGCAAACACTATTTTGTATATACCCAAACGAACTAAACGTATTATCTTATTAGGTATTAAATATATATTATATAATAATATAATATATACATAAATTAATTAAAGAGTGATCATTATTTATCTCTCTCCAATTATATCATACATATATACTAATACTTCTGAATTATAATGACAGTGATGAAAGATATATGATAATATTTAGGAAAAAAATATTGTTTATATTTATATATATAACGAATAATATAAATATTTATTTATTGAAATGTATGAAAGTTTTACCTTGGATTCAATATATATAAATATATAATGATAATCATAGAAATAATTAGATAACAAACACCTTAATAATTAAAATACATCTTGAGTAAAAATTGATCATTAATTATTTCATATTATAAAGTTCTGTACTTAAATAAATATAAATTATAAAAAGTTATAAATATATATAATTAAAATATTAGGTTACATTTTGAAATAATACTTAATCCGCTGCCATCGATAAAGCTACAGTTTTCCATTCCAAAACTATAAATATATTTATATTGATTATCCACATGTTAAAAACAAAATACAACACCACGCTTTTTATTAAATCCATGTTTTGCCCAAATAACACATGATTTCACTTTCACATACACATATATATTATATTATATATAATTATATATACACATATTAATAAATTATGGTTCTGTAGACAAGGATTCAGTTTAGAAGGGGTAAGCGCAATTGGTATGTAGGGTAAAGGTTCAAGTGGAGGACATAATCCAGCGCCTTTGCTCAATATCTTAAGGCCAATTAATTATATCTACGAATAACACACAACATTGTTATTTAATATATTTTATATCTTATATATGTTTATAACAATATATTATTATAATTTATATTTTTTTTATAATATTATAAATAAAGTTAAATCAAATAATATATAAACTTGAATTAACTCAAAAATATTAATAATATTATATATATATTTACTAATAAATAATATTATATAAAATATAATATATGATACTATATTATTTATCACATACCCACCTTGCTTTCCCCAAATAATAATATATATTTACTATAATAAATATAGTATAATTATATAGGTATATAATTTATATACAATGATATATAATTAATATATATATAGTTTGTCATAATAAAATAAACTATATTTATATTATAGTTATGCGTAAAGGTTATTTATAAAATATATAGATCGAAATATAATATAATAGTTATAATATAATTATATATCAATAATATTATATAATATAATTATGCATGATAATTATAATATATATATATATTAATATTAAATTTATATAATATATATATATATATAATTATCTAATAATAGTATTAATTAATATTAAGTTATATATATTATTATTAAGATAATAAGATTATATTATTTCAATATTATTATGAATTTCCATGAAATAATGTATTATACTTTATTTGTAATATATTATTATTATAGATATTATATTATATATCGAATAAATATATATTATTAGCTAAAATTAATAAATGACTGGCTCATAAATATATTTTAATATTTATTATTATATATATATATAATATTTAATTATTTTAAGTATATATATATTATATAATATTAGTAAGAGAAAAGTAATTAGGAATATTTTAATAATGCTTATTTACTTCTCAGCCTTTCAAATTTTCTTTATAACTTAAATAATCACCTAGAGCCGATTAATTATATAATTTATCTTATTTGTTAGTAAGATAGAATAGTTTCTTATCACTTACCTTCTTTTTACTGAACCATTATCTTGAATTGATATCCATGTTGGAGAAAACGGCCTCAAAAATGAAAAATTCAGATAACCCTCTCATATTTTTTATACATATCAATATAATATTCATGAAATTATTGGATTATTGCACATAGATATAAATAATATAATATAATTATATTTATTTTATTATATAATTTATTTTATTACATAATTCTTATGTAGTCTGGCATTCTACTATAGGTACACCCGCTTATGGCGATAATCAAGTGACCTATAGATGGCCTTATTAAAAGCAAGGAATAAGCTCTTAAAAGTCCAATCAACAATTAAAACTTCATGCACGTGGGTGATTTATGCCGCTTCGCACTCTCACTCGTGTTATCGATATTATTACGTAATATATTAATTATCTTATTTTCTAATTAAGATACTTTGTAGGAACAGAAAACACACGTAACTGTTATAATAATATTAGACTATAGAATTAGGATATGACGAAGCCGTATCACTATCTTATTTTTATGAATATAATATATATATATCATCATTAATATTAAGTAAATTATAATGCAGTATTTATATGCCTTATAAATTTTGAGGACTTTAGAAACCATTTGTTTTCAATGTCTAATTCTAGTGATTTCTTTTATGGCTAGAATGATTAAAGTCTTACATTCCTTTTTATCTGGTTCTATCTCACAAGCAAGCTATTGTACTATACTCTCGTATCCACCATTCACTTTCAATACTCCTTCCACTCTCTCTTTGTCTCCCTCTCGTCTTGTAATATTTATTATTATTAATAAAGTGAATATCTGTCTATATTTTATACTCTAAATAATTAGATTGTATTTTTTTTATTAATATTATTTTTAGAAGTGTTTCCCACTATATGATAGATACTTAGATCATTACTATTATTTATTACCATTTATAAACTTACGATTAGTATCTACGATAAGTATACACTATAAACAGTCGAATAAACACCTAACCCACTAACACTATAGTATATATTAAAATATATACAATAAAGATTACTTATATTATTTATTTCTAATATATATGTTATGCATTATTATACTATATAAATTTTATATAATATATTATTACATATAATATCCTACTTAATTTATATTATATATATTAATAAGTTTGCTATATTATTTATATATTTAACAAATATATTTATTGAAGATATTCCCTATTTCATAATTTTTAACATGATTACTTATAGCATTAAGATGTTATGGTTGATAATTGAGTGACCTATTTATTGGGTTTTTCTCTTTCAAAACTTTATCGGTATATTAGTATTAAATTTTATGAGAAATATTTATATCCTATAGAGATCAGGTGCAGTAGAATGAACAAAAGCGGAACTTGATTTATTTAATATTTTTTTTATTTAAATAAAATTGGTTGTTTAATTATTAGGATTACTGAATAATAAAAAAGATAACATAAATTGAAGGTTAAATAATATAGACTAAATTAAAATTCACAAAATATAATGTATTGTATAACAACACTATATGCTCAAATTTTATCTCAGTAAGATTTTCGGAAGTAATGCACGAGCGATTTACCGAAATTATATCAATTGAGTAAGTGATACTAGATTATCTACATTATGTGCAGATGATTTTATTACTATTTCTAACTCTCTCTACTGTTCGTTATCAATTTTTATTAGGTTTTATCATTTAAATGATGGTAACAGCATTAAATTAATGTAAAATTTATGTATACTCTATTATAGATAGTCTTAATTAATATTTCTACATAAAAATAAATTTTTATTTTTATTATACTTATTATACGAAATTTATTAAAAAGATTTAAAAAATCGTTATTTTCATTAAAATAATATTTAAACTCGTAGCTATATAGCACGAGTAGCAGGATTCAGGAGTATCCTTCTGAATATATATTTATATATTATATATATATATTATAATATATATATATATAATTACATATTAAAAATATCATATATAATAATATTATAATAATATATATATTATTTATTAATAGATATTAAATATATATAGTACTTTATATATATTATTACGATATATATATATAGTATTTCATATATATTACTTATAATATTATTAATATGTCATTATTATATTATATATATAGCTTAATTATTATTATATTGTTATCGAAAGTTTTGAAATCTTACCTGCATGGATGAACTCCTCGAATAACTCGGGTCACTGTCTTGGATAATAGCAAATAGATAAGTGTTTACTACATGACACCACGATGAGCACAAAAATAAAGGTAAACCCACCATCATAATATTATGATATCTATACTTTAAATAGATTACTTAAACTTTCAATAGATTAATAAAGAGATAGTGTCGATTTTAGACCAGTATATATTAGACTAAGGGGACCTTTTTAGGCAGTACCACTATCTACTCTCGACCATAATTATATTATATAAATCAATATAACATATATTAATAGAAAAATACTCGCATATATAACTTAATCCTCATCGCACGGTAATAGGGAGTATCTCACATCTCACAGAGTTTATTTGTGTAAATGCAAGTGAAGCTAATTTAGTTAAAGTTAAATTAATTAAGAACTGCGATAACACTACTGAATCTCCAGTTACATAGATATGATAGTAAAAATATTAAATTTCTCCCGCGCTCTGCTTAGGGTTTTTCGAGCCGTACATCGAGAACCTATCGTCTGATCGGAATAAGCAAGTATGTTTTAAAATTTAGTTGATTTTCACCTTTTTATGACTCGGATTCAGGTGGTAACATATACTTTAGCTATTTAACGACAGATGTTTGAGTGTGTGATAGTAAGTTATTTTCTTAGAGGAGGTTATGATACTTGTGTAGTGCTTCAGAATTTGCTATAAAATACAGAGTAGTTACGGAGAGCACATATTTTTGAGTCTGGTTGTGATTGGTATAGTATATTTAGGACGAATGAGAGGTTGTGACATGAGGATTTGGAGTGTGCGGAGATAAGAGCAAAAAATTTTGCCGTATTAAGTTGAAACATTAAGTGAAAATAGTGAAACGAGAGCTTAAAGATTATTGTCAAAGTTTTCCTTCGATACTATTCTAATAGCTGTCGATCAACAATTCATATTCTTCTAGCAATATATAAAGTGCTGAAATATTGATCTTTTTAATCCATTATTTGAATAGGGTTAATCATTTGATGGTATAGCTAGTGCTTTAAAAATGTGTTAATGGATGACCAAACAAAAAGCGGGGCCATGATATATAGGGTGTCGAGCGAACGCGTAAGAAAACTCTGGTTAGCGAGATAATTGTCCAATGTAGAATTGTAAATGGTGAAAATATTTTCCTTCCGTTAGTGAGAATGTAGTTATTTTTGATTTTTCCTGGTATATCTGAAAATGTGTGTGGCAAAAGAAGTATGATCGAATAGTGAATGTTCATTGTGGTTTTAGGATGAATGTAGTCGAGTGCTATATGCTTAGATTTATGGAGAGATGTTTGAATTAGTAGAATTACGGAATGTACCGTGTTATGGATGGGTGAATTGTTTGGGGTTAAGGTTCCGAGTCTTGGTTCCTCTCGTACGTATAGTATAGAATAGATATTAATTATTGATAATATATAAATATTAAAATATACTAATATTATAATATTATGATATTCATTATTATTATTAGTATTATGTACAAAAGGTATAACTTTAGATATAATATTATTTATTTAATAAATGATATCTATGTTGTATATTTATAATCTCTTATATTGATATATTCTTTAAAAATATAAAAGTTAATTAACATTAAAAATAAATATATTTATAAGTTAATAATATAGTTTTACATATATTAATAATATATATTATATTATTAATACGGTTATTGATAAACTTCTAATTTAACTGAGGAGTTCACAATAAGATAATGGAATTAACAAACCCTTCTGAGCTTAACACTATCACTCTAATATTGGAATTTTAGATACCTGGGCCCTAGCCAGATGAACTCGAAATGGTGTTTGACCACTCATACGTCAACGATGAGCTCAAAAAGAAGTAAGACGATAGATTGTCCTTGTGGAGTGAAGATGATAGCACCCCACAGCACACGAACAAGGGCATCAGAGCAACAACTCGCCGGCCTATCTTATCCTGATCACAACAAACTCTCGAGCCGGTAAGGGTTCCGAGAGGACAGAGGCAGCGAACAGCGAGCAACTAAGGTGAAATTTAGGTACATTCCAGCAACCCGCTGTCAATATTTATTAAATTGATAAATAACTGCATTAACCGCAGTCAATCTAAAGAAGATATTATTGATTAAAGGTGCTTGAATTGTTTATATATATATATCACTTATAATAATACACAAATATTAGATACCCAGCTGGGATTGAGCCTGAGCGCCCACATACAGTTGAAACGTGTATGTGTTGACCATACGCCAGCGGATACGACTTAATAAGTAATAATATTTGCGTAATGCCTTCCTGGGTGGAGAACTATCAAGCCAGAACCCCACCCAAGGAGAGGATATCCCGCCCGCCGAGCGCGTGCGACGACGCACCACCAACGCACGGAGTGTGGACGGGGAAGGGTAGGCGAGTAGTGGTCGAATACTTCCTATTACCGCGTTCAATACCCTGCAGGGCCAGGTTCAATCCAGCAGGCGTGAACTAGCTCAGAAAGGGGTATTTTTTATCATTATAGTAGTCGTGAGGAAGTGAGGCGAGTAAGGACCTACACTATAGCGTTAGACTTAAATATATACATTCAAACATAGTAAATATTACCGAAGAGAGGCGTAGGTTATTACACGTAGATAGTACCTCTTGAGTAACTTGATTAGGGTATATACGCATTACCCAATCGCTTTTTGTTGACTTTGTTTCATACACATATATATATATAGATAATATAATACAGTTAAATATAGTATATATATATATAATAATATCATATATATATATAAATATATATATATAGTATAATATATATATAATTATTTATATATATATATAGTATAACCGATATTTTATATAACGACTTATATGAAACTTTATAAGCTCTATATAAAATCATTATATAATATAAGTTAAACAAGTTAATCCAAGTCACTGCAACACAAGTATAAGGATATAAGATTATCTAAAAAATGTTTATTATATTTAAATTACTTTAGTATATTCATGAGTCGACTGGTATATATATATATATATTCCCGTTATTTCTGTAAAAATGATTATATATAGCTAATATATATTATACTATTAATATTTATATTATTTTCTGTGACCTAATAATTATTTCAATTATATATATATAATATATTTTAACTAATCTAAATAGTAGTATAATAAAAAATTTAGATTTTTAGAATATATATACAAATTATAGGTATAATATATATTTTTTTTGTTATTAGTTTGCATAAATTATCTATCTATACTTAAAAATATAAATATTTAGTATTATTACCTCCCTATAGTATATTCGAGCTCATATGTAATGACTATATTTATATGGTACTATTAATTATGTAAATATAATAATGTTATAGTAGTTGCAATCTTGCTTTATTTCATCATCCTCATATAACCTGTAAGACCTATAATGTTGAGATAAATGATTTATTTTTAGTCATTAGATTTTAATATTTAATTTTTTCACGATGTAATAATAAAAACTAATATCTAAAATTTTATTCACAGATTTCCTTGTTTTATTTAGTATTGATCTAATATTATACCTTTATTTCCTGGAGTAACATGTAAGCTAAATAGCCACTTGACATTTTTCGTGAAAACTAGCTCTTTAAAATGTATTAGTTGTTTCATAAAAAAAAAATGAACTCATAAATTAGTAAAAATAACATTGGGTATAGGTGTGTTAAGAGAGTCTTGTTAACTCTAATGCTCATAACGAACTATTCAAGATTGGTCAATCTTTACAATATATATCAGATTATAATTAAAATATATTATATTATATATAATATAGTTTATAATATATATTATAATATATATATAATTAATTAATAATATATTATAAAGTTAAATATATATAAGTAGTTAATATATACTATTATATTAAATTATTAATATTTTTAATATTAATATTATTTAAATTATAGGATTAATTATTATACATACTAATAATAAATAAGTAGATTAATGAGTATATATATATTAATAATAAAAGTAAATTAAATTATAGATTAAATATATATTATACTACTACTATAAATAAATATTGTTTGGTGTGTGGTATGGTGAGTTGTGAGATAGTTTCGTCAATTCTCATAATATAATGTAGTCTTTACTTTATCCTCATAATATATCATTTCACACGCTATATACTCTACAAACTTCACGCAAGTATAAATTAAATTGTTATCTTATTTAAAAAAAAATAGTAAACAAACTATACATGCTTTAGATTAGACTAGAAGAATGAAGATTAAAGTATATCTATATCGGTGAATTATTATTTTTTATAATGAAATTTATGTATATATAGAATGATATAGGAGACCGCAAAACAACGTTGGTCAGAGATTTCTGTGCACACTGATGAGTATATAACGGAATATTCTGCTCTATGTCTCTAAAGATGTGTATTAGGTTGATCGTCGATGGTGATACTCTGTCAAGTCCTTAAAACATTGCATTTTTAATTATTTTAGTTTTCCACCTTTGATAATGTCTATTTAGATCCATTTTATTTTTTTAATTTATTCTATCATCTTTTAGTTGGGGATATTTCATATACTTATATCTACATTTTATTGGGTATTACATATCGGGTAAATATTTTTTAGAGGAGGTTTAATTACGTATTCATCCTCGCTGTTAGTTTTACTTGTCATTTACTCCAGCAAATTGCCGTTATTTAACTTTGGTGTTTGCCGTCATGTGTCGTTCCGCTTCACTCCATATTTTATGTATTAGTTAGATTCATGATTCGAGACAGTTACACAAGTGGTTTATAAAGTGTCTAATGGAGTATTTATTGTCAGATTGTTAGTTTTATGTTTAAAATTATTAATGTAGTCTAATTCTGGTTTAGTTTTCAATCACGTTTTCTTGGTTACATTTTAACATAGGCTCATACATCAACTATTTGTTTAGCATTGAAATTTTTGTTTTATAATATAATCTGTTAGTTCACTTGAGAAAAGGATTGAATGTAATATCCCGAAACGTCTGTAATACAAATTGTTGGAGATGATGATTTGTCTTGTGTGTCATTAAATAATTTCTAATAGACTGCGGGGTTGTTGTGGCGAGCAATCTGTGGCTTATTAATGATTACAACGCACATGGAGATTAAACACCTTTACTAAGGTAACAACCTAGATAGTGTGAGTATATATATACAATATATAAATATTATTAAGAGTGTATCGACAAATAAATTATTTTTATTTTGGTAGCAGAGTGTGGACTCATATTATTATTGTTCACTATAGTCGATTGGTAACAGATTTTATTAGTATTTTTCTATTTAATGTCAGATATCACATTTAATTACTATGGGGATGTTTAAGTATTGTGTCCCTCGGTTAAAAATTGTATTAGATATATAAGTAATAGTAATATACTCTGAATATATTTCAAGTTAAAAAAAATTTAAAAAATAATAAATAAAAGTTTTAATTCTTTAAAAATAATATTTATTATTATTTTTTTTCCATACAAATAAAAGAAATTACAAAATTTTTTGAAAAATATTAACCCGATTTTATTGTAAATTATTTGGAAATCGCAATGAGAGTGGCAGATTTGATCTTCTTCTTCTTTTCTTTTCATAACATTAAATTATACACTCTCATATATAAAATAATAGACCATTATTATCAATCATGTTTACAGACCTATGCTCGCCTCCCATTCACTTGTGTTCCCCTTTTAAGTTATTTTTACTAAAAATAATAATATAATATATAAAAGTATAATGTTTATATATTATATATATTAGTGAATTTTAGGCGATCAAATATTATAAATGGACCACCACAGTACAACTAACATACAAAAAATCGGTCTAAAAGACTCGGACATTAACGAACTATATTGGGAATCACCTCGAAAATAAAAGCCGTACACAAATTTTCTTTACAAATAATACTATGGCATGAGATACATTGCCATTAAGCCGCTCATCCATGAATCGCACTAGCTCATGCTAAAGTACAACATCAATGAACAAGATTTTATCCAACAATGTCTACATCATCTTAATGGTCAGGTAAAAATCCGTTAATCAAATTCGCTATAACTAAAAGTTTAATTCGGTATCGGAAATACAATATGACCTCATATTCTTAATCTGGCCACTCAAAGGAATAAATACATTCACTATTAAACCCATACTCGACGAAATACCAGATCCTTATACACGCGGTATTTAAGCACTCATAACTCTAGCTCTTATTTCTGTATTTCACAAATCGAACCATTATAAACAGTGTGGTATCGTGATCTCTTTAATTTGTGTGTTATTGGACTACCGGCCAACAAATCCACTTACACACTCGCATATGACATGAAGATAGTAATCAGCAACAATCAATTTCTTATTATATATAAGGTTGAGTAATACGAAGAACTACCCATAGGCATATGATTATTCAAAATAAAGCTGAGCACCAAGGATCCAAGAGAGGACTGCCTCCTGTGACACGCTCTATTCAAACACGAAACCCCATGCTTTATAGGCTCCTCTAGAAACACTTCCATCCTTGCCACCACAAAATACATAAACCTCAGTACAAGCTGAACGAAGGAACACTTATGATCGCATACACTTATTAAGATTTAGATGATACACCGCGTTAAAGCTCATCACAGCACTACTCGCATCCGAAATTGTTAATAATTAATTTAAAGAAATAAGCAACTAACTTTCTCAAAAATAATCGAATGTCTACCTCATCTTCAGTACTTAAACGCCTCTCTCTCCCATACGTTCTTATATTAATCAATCTTTCATTGATATGCGAAATATAAGTACCTAAAACAACTTAAAAAGGAACAAGAGGGAGGCTTAATTATCATATTCGCTAATACACGATGCTCACCTTGGAAACGATCTTTAGAGGAAAGCATTTCTCTGATTCACCTGAGCGCAAATTTCTTTAACAAATCTTTAAGAAAATCATATATATTACCGCCCACGAACTGTACATTGGTTGTTGTTACTTTAGTATAAACAATCTCTTTGATGAATGTGCTCGACAAAACTGGACAACCCACAAAGACCCCAATTCTCGATCCTCCTTTCGACCAATCTCTTTCTTCTCCACCATCAGCAAACGTACTTGGGAGAATACTGAATTAATCTTAACAACATATTCCACAATCAACCTCACCCTCAGCAAATTCCAAACACGGATTTAAGAAGGGCGATATCATTCAACACAAACAGACCGCTCAGCCCTCCCTCCACACAACATATATATATGGCTTCAACCAATCCCCATCACCATGGCACACGATCACATACTCATCAGCATAATACGGGACATAAATACATTGATTAAAGCCTTTAGACACACTGTCCCGCGAAAACATCCTCTATACAAAATCCTTCATCCCCTGAAAACAATGATAAAAGTGCGGGGCTCTCAAAGCTCTTCCTTCCACGATACGCTTAAAGTCCTCCATAAAAACACCCTCTCACACTCATTAACTACAAAAGGGGCTACACAGGGGCGCCATCTCTCCATTCCCTTAATCTTTTCTACAGCAAGATTTGCTCCCCCCTATCTGTTAAATACCAATCCACCAAACTAATACTTACTATTACGCAGACGTTAAGATTTACAAATCAGTCTCATTCCATTAACACCTACTTTGGATATATCATGCTTTTTATGAGATCTCTATTAATTTATACATATCCTTATAATTTAACTTCATTCATCATAGTTCGCGATAACAATGAATATCGACTACGAATTAGTACTAAATAATGTAATATCTATTTGGCTCACCTACACTATGCGCTCAAAATAGATACTTTCAGCTAACTTCTCCGTTAAATCCTCGAGCGACAGCTCTACTACTCACGTCACATAACAGACTTGTACCCATATATCAGATTGTATAATTCTGTCTCATCTCTCAATCTTC
Organism: Trachelipus rathkii; assembly: GCA_015478945.1. Classification (NCBI taxonomy): domain Eukaryota; kingdom Metazoa; phylum Arthropoda; class Malacostraca; order Isopoda; family Trachelipodidae; genus Trachelipus; species Trachelipus rathkii. The sequence goes on from JABUQX010079805.1 coordinate 15,355, forward strand.
ATTCTGAGACTTCTCTCATATTCCAAGAGGGCGTCTCATTCTCTGCTAAATAAACTAGCTGAGCATAACTCCCACTTCGCATCATTCCCTCTTATATAATCCTACTACAGCCTACAAAATCAAATTTATCGTTCAAACGACTTAGATGCCTCACCATATTTACCATCCTATTCTCACCTGCACCTTATCTCACACGCTACTCCACAATCCGACTCAAATGTAATCTTTATCATTCTAAACCTCACTGACCGAGTCTAGTCATCATCTTATTCATACAATATCTCATTTATTACTATATGCTTCTCACATACCCACACATCTCTCTTTTTGCATACCATCCTACTCGTGCAGCCAAAGTCACTTCCCACAACAAATTACACATATGTCCGGGATCTACATCGATCAAATACGACACTCATACTCTCCGGATCAATATTAACTCTTAATATTTTATTTAAGGTCACTAACTTTTTATATTCTGTATAATACAAATATACCGGTACCTATACTCGAATACTATATATACCAGTAGATATATATAGTATATATATAGTATATATATAGTATATAGGTATAAGGTATAATTCGATAAGATAGTACTGCGTCTATCCTTCCTATCCTACCGCAGTGTGATATAGGTATTGAGTTTAATATTATATGAGGGGAGCGTGGTGTGTGGAGGCCTTAATTTCACTTCTGACTGGGGAGTTGCAACCTGGCCGTAGACTTCATTTTGTGCTAGGCGCCAGATTTATATTCGCGCAGCAAAGTGAAATTAACTAAGGGGTTATTTTAATCAATATATATTTATATTATATTATAAACCACTAGTATATATATAATAGTATATATATATATATATATATATATTATTATATATAATATATATATATATAACTATATATATATATATATAAGTAATATATAAATAAATCTATATGATATATATATATATATATATATAATATATATATATATATATATTATATTATACTAGATATTATATATATAATATTATATATATTATATATATATTATATATAGGTGATGTATATATAGTATATATATATATATATATATAATATGATATTATATATATAGAATATATATATTATATAGTATATATATATATATGTATATATATTATATTAATGATAAGTATATTACTATATATATAATATATATATATATATATAATATATATATATATATATAGTAAATATGTGTGTGTGTTTGTGTGTTCATGGTTAATGATTAATTAATATTATCATAATAAATAACATACTAATATTTCCCGTTAGTTTGTTTGTGTTCGACAGATACGTAATTGCTACGCTCATTCTCTTCAATTCTTTATGTAAAGTCTGGGACTCGCTTCTTTCCTTTAATTTTCTCTCTATCTTTGATTTTTAATCTATCAAACAAAGTACTTCGGGGGATTTCGGCATTTGACCTGGATAATTGTTGTTATTTTTTTCTTTCCTAGGTAACTGTCGTGTATGCGTCATGTTCTTTATCCACCCGGAAAAACATATAAATAGTTTGTAAGGGCAAAAGTGGTAGAATACAGGACCACGAATTCGTGCATTTCATCCCACCTTACCAACAGTCTTTTTTTTTTTTTTTTTTGCTAACTGCACTGCACCTATATTTTGCACCGCTCACCGCATATGATTATAAATATGCTGAACATTAAGAAAAAAAATCACGAGCGATAATAAGTTTATAAATTTTTTTCATTTAAAGTATAATTTTTTTATATGTAGTTTTTTTTTTTTTACTTTTTTCTTTTTCTTTTTTTCCTAGCATAACCGTGTTGTTAATTAAACATGTTTGCTAAATTTAATTTGAAAACGGATTTTTAACTCCAAATTGGCATATGTTTTATGACACTTTGACAAAGTCAAAAAGGTTTAATTTTTTTGGTATGTATATCAATGGAACGTCAAATATTTTAAATTATATAGAATTTTGGGCAAAAATTAGAAATGAGAGAGAGAGAGAGAGAGAGAGAGAGAGAGAGAGAGAGAGAGAGAGAGAGAGAGAGAGAGAGAGAGAGAGAGAGAGAGAGAGAGAGAGAGAGAGAGAGAGAGATGTGGTCAATAACGGATATTTAATACATGTTCTTGTAAATATCAAATGAATAAAAAATTAGTTTCATTTTCCCCCATGGTTTTTTCGTTCTTTCTTTAAACACACAAATACGAAATTAAACTAAACCAACCAAAATAAAATTACATTAAAATAGTATTAATTATATAAATAAATTAAATTTTTAGTGTCTACTTTGAAGAAAAAGAGAGCAAGTATTTTTATTTTTTAATAGCCTTCATATTTGTGAAACAACAATGAACGAAATCCTAAAATCTCTTTTAAAAACGGATACTTAGACAAGGTTTTAGGATTAGAAAAGAATTGAAAATCTATTTGTGGTTTATTGTTATTAAGCTTTTGTTCGGAGGGCACACACATGGACACACATACACACACACACCCAGTTATCACACACACACACCACACAACATATAATATATATATATATATATATATTAAAATATATATATATATAATATTATATATATATATATATAATATATATAATATAATATAGAATATATATATGATATATATAGTAAGTATCTTATATATATATATGATATATAATATATATAATTGGGGTTATATATAGTAATATACTGGAGACTTGTCCTTAACAGGAAGGAAGTTAACGATAAATGATATTATCTGCGAACGAATCGGTAGACTGTAGAGTCTGAGTTTTCCTGTGTTTCGTAGTTGTATTAATTGTTTCAGACGTGTAATGAGTGCGTCAAAGTTTGCGCAATTACCGTTTTATTTTTATTTAACTAAAGGGGAATACCCAAGATTAACATCGAAAAAGTGGAAAAGAGTCAGGGTCCTGGCCTGCAGCGGGGACAACGTGGGGGGACTCTCGTCCCACCCGTCGTGTGTGGTCGCGGTGTCGTTGTGGCGTCTAAGCGCGTTTAAAGAGGAAAATAAGAAAAAAAAATTGTTAGTATGCAAAATGTAATAGGCAAAAAATTGAACACGGATTAAAAAAAGAGCAACTGTGTTGTTGTTGGTGTAATCTCCGTTCGCGTGCTTTGTCATTTGGAGTTTTTAGGCTAATCGTGAGCGTGTTAAGCACTCTGGTGTCGAGTGGCTGCAACGTGAGTGGTGAGGTTTGTGGTTCGCCTGTGACCGATTTTCTGGATATTGCGAGGGTTCTTTGTGTTGTGAGTGTTAAGCTTCTCGTTTTTGTTAAATTGGACAATAGTATATTATATTTATATATTATCTATAGTATATAATATATATTATATATATATATATATATATATATATTAAATATTATGATATAGGTATATATATATAGTATATATATAATATATATAGTATAGCGGTAGTAATTATATATATATAGTAGATTATATGTATATATACTATATATATATATATATTATTATATATTATATATATATATGTTTGTATATATTTATAGTATATATAATACTATATATAGTATATATAATTCTCTTTTTAGCTAATCTTTGTTGAATGGACATGAACTGTTCAGTTTTGGTTATATTCTTGTGTTATTATGAACCCATTGAAATGTGTTTTATTAAAATTAGGCTGGCCACGTGTGTAATGTGGATACATTATCTTTGATACCTGACCGACCTATTACTGGTCGTGTTTATAACCAGAACATAAGTTTGCTCAACACCAGAATCGATATGAAAGTAAGTACACTTGTTTGGTACCTAAGTTAAAGTAGAATCCCAGGCGAGATTGTTTCTGAGACTTATTTAAAATTGTTGAAGGCGAAGAATAGATAATAGCCGTAAAAAAATAACCGCATGAGAAATGGATATTAAAGAAGCGTCAATGCCGTTATGGGATATACGAGGATCGATACTACCCTCGTGTGCGGTGCCCAATAGAATAAGATTTGGTTGCCAATAAATATCTTAGAAAATTGTTAAATACTTAAATTACCATTATAGCTAATTTAAAAATAATAAAATCCCACCAAAACTGATAATATTTTGTTCGTAAAAAATTATTTAAAAAATTAACTAAAGTAATATTTCTTTTAAATATAAAAAAGGGAATGCCATGGATCTTGGACCAAAACGGGACCTTCTTGGTAAGTTTTTCTTATTTGTCTAATTTTATTTTATTCTTACATTTTTTGAGAATTTTTATTTTTTTTTTTTTTTTGTTTTTGGTATTTTTCAAAAGCTTGCGAAATTAAAATGAGAAAACAGAAGTCAAAATTTGAATGCTATTGTATGCAGATAATAGTCATTGAGTATTTAATACAAAAGGAAAATAATAAATGATAAACTCACTCGCTCTTTTTCTTTTTCTCTTATCTTTCAAATAAGACGAAAGAATTGGAAAACAATAACAATAAATTTCGCATTAACCTTTACGAAAGAATGAAGGAAAAAATCCCATTTGTAAATTTGCTTAATTTGGAAGTGCGAGTGGTCGGTAAATCTGGTTTGGTGTCTGTTGGAGTGAAATGGGGGAGTGAAGAAGGTCTGAGGGTTGGTGTTTAATTAGTTCTGTTCTTGCGGTTTTTCTTTAGTGTAAAAGTATTGGTTTAGAGATTCTTGAGAGGGTTTGATGGATTAGGTGATTGTAGGAGAGTTGGGGTCTTGTTGTTTCGCGATTTATGAGTGGTATGGGTGTTTGTGGGTCCAATGCATGGTGTTGTGTCTGGGATTGATAAGTATGTCGGATTGAGCGATTGTTCATATTTTGGTGATGAGCAGGTTATCTGAGTTGTAATCATGAGATGAGGTTATTGGGGGGTCGATCCTTATTTTGTTCGGTTTGGTCGGAGGGAGAGGGTATGTTATATGGGTGTTGGTGCCGGGTGCTTTCGTGTCTTCTCTCGGGTGCTGCTGTTCGTCTCGTGCTCGTGTGTGCGTTGCTGCTTTCTTTGTCTCTGTGGTTGGTTGTCTTCTTGTTGCGGTTCTCTGCTGTTGTGGTCGGTGGTCTGGGTGTGTGTCGGGGGGTTGGGGGTTGGCGTTGTTGCGTGGGTTGTTGGTGTGTTGGGGGGTGTGGTGGGTGTGTGTGTGTGTTGTGGTGTGTGGGTGTTGGGGGGGTGTTGTGTGAAAATGATGGTTGGGGGTTGGTTGGTTTGTGTGTTTGTGGTTGTGTTTGTGTTTGTTGGTTGTGGGGGGGTGTGGGGTGGGTGGGGTTTTTTGGTGTTTTTGTGTGTTTGTTTGGGGGGTGTGGGGGGGGGTTTTGGTGGGTGTTTGTGTTTAGCTCATATACATTATCAGTACACGACTCACTGTGTTGGTGCGTTAGACTATCGGTTTTGGGTGGTCTTTTGGGTGGGTGGTGTTGGGTGTGTTGTTGGGGGGGGTTGTGGTGGTTGTTGTTGTTCTCTTTTGTTTGGTTGTTTGGCTGTGTCGTGTCCTGCTCTCTCTCTCCCTCCGTCCCGCTCGTTCTTGTTCTTTTTCTCTTTTTTTTTTCTTTTTTTTTTTTTTTTTTGTTTTTTTTTTTTTTTTTCTTGTCTCTTTTCGTTTTTTTTTTCTGTCTATTATATTTGTCTTTATTTTTTTTTTTTTTAATTTATTGCTTTTTTTTTATTTTACGCGACTCAGGTGGAGAAAAAACCCTTTTGAAAGGATAAAAGAAATGAAACGAAGAATGAAAAGAAAGACAAAACTGAAACCCATCCCAAACCTTATAGCAAAGTCTCGTCATGAGAAACAGATGATAGGCAAAGTAATCCATCAGAACAGAGATTTTGTTGGAAGGAAAGAGGCCATCAGGTGTTTTTTAATTGTTACTTAAGATTCATGAGAAACAGGGCTCCTCTGGTGCTTGCGAGGGGGGAACGTAATGGTGTGTGGCAAATAGCGAGAGTTCCAATGCTCGAACAGCATACACCTACTATAAGAAATTAAGGAAAAGAGGGTCTGAAAGTAAGGACATGTTCATTAGCTTTTTAGGCATTAGATTCAACTCTGATTCAAAAAGAAGTGGGTGAAACCTGAAATTCTTTCCCCCTTCCCTCAAAAAAAAGAGGTGAAAACAATACTGGGACAGTAAGCATAATGAGGAGGGATTTGATCCCCTATGTAATTGAGTACCTGGTAAGGTATGAAAAGAAATTTTTTTTATTATCCACAGCAATATTTAACGAAAGAAACCCTGCTTTTTGAGGACTACCTTAGCAAAAAAGTTTGTTATATGTGTTTCAATAGAGTTTTCGTGTATTTTCAGTACCAAGTATATTGTTTTGTTGGTTTGCAGTTGAGGACTTGAGAACCGGTTGAAATAGATATGAAAGTTGTGGAGGTGGTTTCTTTTGAGAGGGAAATATAGAAGTTGAGTTTTAATAAGAGTTGAATTTCACAAGGTTGCTGTTGACTTGCCACGGAAAATCCCCTGACATGGTCAGGCAAAAATAGAAGCGGAAGCAGGAAGGAAAGTGAAGCAAAACTCTAAATGCAGAAAACAGAGCAAATTTGAAATCAGTAGTAAAAAGGAAAGTTGAATAATTGGCATACTAATGAATAGGGTTAGAAGTGTAGCTAGAGAGATTTGTTGACTGAAAAAGAGGAATAAAGTGAAAAACAAATGAGTTGGGACGACTCTATCGATCATGAAATAAAGGATAATTGAGGAAGAGGTCGCCCCATGGACAAGCGAAGATATGGAGTGATCTGAGAGAAAACTAGGCAATAAGGTAAGGGCAAAGAGTAAGGGGAAAAATTACGAAGGAAAGGGAGCCTTAGAAAGCAGTGGACGCGCATGCCATTATCGCGCTGTTAAAATCTTTGCGAGATGCAAGGAGTTCACACACAAGACTTCCCCATAGTTCCTAATTAGTTGTTATTATATATACTATATAATATATATAGTATGATATATATATATAATATATATATATATAATATATAGTATATATATAATATATATATATAGTATTATTTATATTATAATAGAGAGAGGAGAGAGAGAGAGAGACAGACAGACAGACAGAATGAGATAGCAGACACATGAGAGATCACAGAGAGAGACAACGACAGAAGGAGAGCAG
>JABUQX010079806.1:0-46933 GCA_015478945.1 Trachelipus rathkii
ATATCTATTATATTATTACTATACTCTCATTATCTATTAGAAATATATGATTGCTCACTTATAACTATATATATACTTTATACTGTTTAATGAGTACTCTTATCCTACATAATTTTTATCTATTAATAATTATATAGTTATATACTTTTTTTTTTTTTTTACGAATTAACTTAATAACACAATATTTTATGAAAAATAACTAAATATAAAGAATATTCTGGTATTAGTTCATCATAATTATTTAGCCTAATAACTACTTGATTAATTATCCTAAGAATATATACTGAGGCATTAGTTTAATATGCTCATAGTTTAATATGAATTATATTGGTAATAATATATTATTATTATCTTATGTTTTACCATTAAAATGTCACTTATTATCTTATCAAAAGGGATTTTAAATTGCTTGAGTTCAAATAAAAAATTTACTCTATTAAATAGATAATTATATATAATACTTCCATTCATTCTTACGAGCAATATTTATCATATAAACTCAGTTATCACAAATTATATGTAAAATTAGCTATATTATTTAAGTTTCTATCATTAAATTTATTCTGAATTAATTTAAATTATATTATTTCATTATCTATTTTTTTACTAATCTTCAGGCCCTCTGTATTTAAGCTTGATTATCATGTTATTAATCAATTACTAAACGGTAACCAGCTGGACTTTATATTAGTATAATTATTTATTCTAGAGTGTATTCTACAATATAATATCTTATATATTCATTAATATATCTCTTATATGTTTATATATATATGTAAAAATTTTTTTTTGAAATATAAAAGGTTAATTATTTTAAAGGCTAATCTACTATTTTCTAACATCATAATTCCTCTTACATACATTTGCGATATTTGTGCATCTTATTGCAATTATATCAAGGCATACCTACTGCCTTTTTTGACTCTATATACCAAAACTATTTGGTGCCAATTTTAATGTATTAATTTTAAATGATTAGAATAGATAAAATAAGTAAAAATATTATATAAACAAATATTTTAACGCTCACATAAATTTATTATCAACATATCTTTTTCAACGAGAGAGTTAGGCTCTGTAGTTTGCTTATCCATGTGCATACTATTATATTTTCTTGTTCTTGAGCAAAGTGCTCTCATATTCTCTATACTTCAATGACTCCTGTCCCTTCTTATTTTAAATTTGTTCCTATTATCTTATGTTTTGTAGAGGAGTGTAGATGCTAGGATTTTTTGTGGGTTTAAGCGGATAATGATAATATATACATATAGAGTGTACGAAAGAGATTCACGTAGTATATTTACACCACAACGAGTCGCTACACCATAATCAATTATCGACAAGAGCTTTGTCCATAAATTATATTAGTTTAATATATTCTGACAAAATTTACTATTTCACATAATCTAGCCAAACAATATAATATAATAATGTTTTATTCACAATAAAAAAATATATTGGCGTAATAATTAGCTCTTTATGAGTAAGCTCTTGTTAGTGCTTATCCAATTGTATTAATCTGGTGTGTAGTAACTTATGTTGCGTATTATATTAAATGACGTATATACTATAGATACCAGCTCGATTAAAAAAAAATCCTGCCTCGTATGTATAATTAATGTTCACGATAATAAGTAATAAAAGTCGAGTATATTTGGTCATGGGTGAGTATCCCTCGATGTTATCACGTGTTTATTCAAATTGATTAATAACCTTCATATTTATGCCTGTATCATTAAGTTTAGTATGAAGCATATATATATATATATATATATATATATATACATAATATACTAGTATAATTATTGTATGAGAATAAATTAAGCAGTATAATATAACATTTATATCTATATAATTAATATATATTATATTACACACCATCTCTTATATATATATATAAGAAACATTAAATTTTATACAATATAAAACGTATTTTTATTAACTAGTGGAATTGGTATATATATATATATATACTTAACATGATTATATGGGCGAAAATGAATCTTTTTAGTCTCGCTAGTTCTTTCAGAAACTTAGAATAGTATGAAAGTTTTCATGGAGGTCTATATAGTAACAATCTAGTTTTATATTCACTATTTAATCGTGATTTGTATATTATTAGTAACTTTATATGTAAATAATTTAGAAATTTTAATTTTCTTATAATCATATATTTAATATTTATTCAAACTATAATAATATATTAATAATATAATATTAAATATGCACTAATTATTATTAGGCTCCAAGTATATATACTGCAAAATATTATATTAAAAATCAAAAATCAAATTTTTACTATATATATATAATTTCTTAATAGTACTATCGAGAATAAACTCAGATTATTTACTTAATATATAAATACTAAATAAACTTTCCTATATTTATTATTTATTTCTCGTTCGTAATTAAATTATAACATAATTAATATATATATATATATAATATAAAAACTTTATATAATAAATAAGTATAAATATTATTCTTCTAATGAAAACAAATGAGCTGAATGAGGATTTGTTTGACTATTTTTTATAGATTTTTGATACCTATATAACATTATTTAAGTTTAGTTAGATTGTGTTTAAATACTATGAAAGATGGCTCTCACAGATATTATAGACGTACACATATTAGAATTTAATAAGTAATTTCCTATATAGCCCATTCATCAAGTTTATCTCGCTATCTTTCTCTTCATTTACTTTTTCATGCACATATTTAAGTTTATCTAACCATTAATATAATAAATTAAATAATGACAATAATTTATACTATAACAATTGTATATTTAATACTAGAGTGTTTATCGCATTAAAAACACTACTGTCGCTTTTTATTTTCTTTATTAGGCGCAGAATAATTTTGAGATAATATATATGTCACTGTTCGCAACATGACTCTTCATAACCATTTCGTTCTATAATAATAATGTGAGTTGTTCTTATATTTATTTTTGTGGAGCGTCAAAATATAAAAAATATAAATTATTCTGAGTATCAGACTTAAAATATCGAGTGGTATTATCTGTGCATTATAACTTTTCATACTCTGACGTATTATATATTAATATTTTATTTTCTATTTATGATTAAAGATTGAAAAAGAAGAATGCCAAAATCATATTAATAAATTAAAAGTTTACTATATATATTAAATTTTACAATATATTATTCAAATGTTAACTTTGATATTTTTATAAATATTTTAGTTGACTCTTTTATTTATTATAAAAGACTTGTTGTACTTACAATCCTCTCTCGTGTATTGCATAAAATATATATTACAAAAATGCCCTGCCGTGTAATAAGTATTTTGTCGAAAAGGAAATCACGTTTCCGTAAGATTCTCGGGTGGAGAGTGGTAATCTCTCTGTTGTCTGTTTTATTATTCTTCACACAAATAATGATCAAAGTATTCTATAATAATAAAAGCCACATGAGTTATCTTTATAGATTTGAGTAGAAGGCAAACGCTGTGAATTTTCGAGGAATACACATGTGAGTGGATCAAGTATACTTTCAGGAAATAATTTTAATTTTTTAGGATTTAACAATTTCGAAAAATATCTCTAGCTCTATGATATGATAAGCAGAAATAGAGAACTATTACAATAAAAGTCTAATACTTATTTCATAGTGAATAATTTAGAGAATAAAAGAAAAGTTTAACGTACATTGACTTTTCTTTATCTAATTACATACATTTTCCTATAGGGACAGCTGGTGCAGTTCGTAACACTTTGAAGAGTGGATACGTATTTATTAGGCTTTTATAAGTTAAATCACCTTGAGGATAGTTGTTTTTCACTTTTTAACGATGATAACGAAAATAGACTATTAATGTGATTTCACCAACAGTAGACAGTGTATTTAATCTTTATCCTTAACTGAAAATTACTATTTTCTATTATGTATTATTAAAGAGAGTGTAGTTAAATTAAGTCGCTCAATTCTCTTCTATGTGTTTTGCTCGTTGAGCTTGCTTCAAAATAAATCTATAAAACAATAACGTCATAATTATTTTATTTACCTGTCTTTTCAGCACTGCACAGTGTAAAACAGTTAAAATTTTATATACTAATAGTATGACACGTGTGACTCACTTCTCCAATTATCTGCCTAGAATAAATAAGTGATCTATATATATATATGTTAAGTGAACTTTTGATATCCGATATAGCGGCGTTACATCCACTAAGATTCTAAATACTGACAAGAACAATAATGAAAGAAATGCTATGATTCTGATAAATTTGGACTTTCTTTTAGCAACGTTTATACTGAACCTCTAAACTATCTTAGTTGTTATCCTATAGGGACGAATGACCCTGAGCATATGTTGCAAAGGCGAGTCGAGAGAAGCACGGCGAACAATCTGAGATTTACAATTTGAGCTTAGATTTAAGAGTATTATAATCCATATGGGAATTTAAAACTCAGTAATAGTATATGTCCTTTTCCCATCTCGTCTTCTTAGGCTATGTAAATATGTACCTTTAGAAATATGAAGAACCAAATGAGGTAAGACCGTCTTAGGATGTCTCAACCTCTACCTATAATTGGAGGTTCGAAAACAATTTAATATGGGTAGCGGTGCATACAGTCGTGACACTTATAATATATTTCAAGTTTTAATAAATTATTATATGATTTATAAAGACTTTATTTATGTATTCTAGTCATTGTATTTATTTTATAATCGAATTAAAGGTAAAAAATTATTTATTATATTTTTTATTTTGTATATTTATTTATTATTATGCTTATCAATTATTACTATTTTTTTTTTTCTTTATTTTATTTTTTTATTATTATTTTTTTATATAATTACTTACGTCATATTTTACAATTAATTAGTTTACTTTATTTAATCAGTCTTCTTTATTCACTTATAATATAATATATAGTATACGTTCATTTTTACTAGTGATATAATAGTAAATGCTTTATATATTCGAGAGGCTCTTCTCTCCGTAGAAAATAGTATTAAATGTTTCTATATATTTCTTTCTACGGAAGTAATTTTCTTTATTATTATCCTAATAATAAAAATCAAATACTCTCTTCGACCATGTAATATGACTTCTATGTGCAATTTGATTCGTCAAGGTTAAAACATAACGCAGAGCTTTACTCAGAGTTACGAGAATACTTTGTCCTCAGAGTACAAATTAATAAATATTCTTAAATTATATTATATATATAAAGGATTTTTTGAAGAAATTGGTAAGAAAAAAATGAAATATTAAATTTATTTTTTATTTGTTATTTTAATCATAAAATTTATATTAAAAAATAATTTTGATATTTTAAAAGTTGAGATAAAAGTTTTCTTCCCATATTCTTTTCTATGGAGAATTCATGTCAATGCATGCAAATATGTTAAACATGTATATTTTCCATGCAACATTATTTTGCACTATCATTAAATACGAAAAATTTGACAAATGAATGTTTCGTCTGATGAAAAAAAATCCACATATTTTAACAAGACAAAAGCGAATCTTCTCATCTAAATGTCACATTTTTCTTCTTTAATTTGTGTTTCTCACGCCTTATATATTGTTAAATGTTGTTGTAGAGAGTAAAAGACTAATGCACGTATCATCTGGACCAGATAGAGTTCAAAATGTATGGGTTAAGAAAATATTTTTAACATCTCAGACTCTCATTAGCATAATGTATAATTTAGCAAACGACTAAGCAATTTCAACTGTAGTAACCCGAGGTTTTTATTTTTGCTGATCCTCATGTTTGAGGATCTCCGCTGATCCATGGTGATTTATCGATATAGCTCAGCGGCGTACAATATCCACGTTTCATCTGTAACTGAGAGGCGATTTATAACAATGAATCATCGTGGGTCAAACATAATTCACCAGCGGTCTTTATACTACTAACTCGTTGCTCATATAAGTTCGGATATGAACCGCTAAACGAAGTTAGGAGAGCACGAATCTCTATCGAATTATACTGGCTTACTCTAGTAATTTAATTTATGGTTTTATCCTAAGTCTCTTTGTCACATTACAACTTCTGTGGATCTGCATTCGCTTTATTATAAATATTGTTCATATTGGTGAAAATAATTTATATTACTTTAATTATAATGGTATTTTTTATCACACTTTCGTAATCAGTTACCAACTATGCCAGAAATTAAATATTTGATATATCACTCAGTTTTATAATAAATTTAAAATATAAATTAATATTGTAATTTTAGAAATCGTGTGGTATATCGATAGTGTTTATATACTCTGTGATTATCATAATTTGTAAATCTTTATTTAAATATTATTATAGATAATTAATATGTATTAATTATTAAAATATATATAATTTATTGTGAGATTTCCATTATATTTTTTTTTTTTAAGAATTGTGTGTATTTATTAATTTCCTTAAGAATCAATTTATTCACCTCTATATTCACTAATTATGTCTACATGTCCTCCTGTTCTAAAATAGTTCTGTCATTCTGCCAATGAGAAATTTTGAGTTATAACGTGACATAAATTACATGCAGAGAGTACGTGCAAAAAGATTCGTTCTCGGTTATAGATAGTAACTTCTCTTCTTAACAATTATTATAACCAAAATTATGAGCCTTATCTATGGTAAATTTTGCATTTTACTACTTTTCTCTCCGAATTATTAACATTGCTGCTCTGTATATTAATATTCTTCTCAGCGCCATGATCGCTGTGTTATTAACTCATTTTATAAAGATAATAATAATTATTGGTTGAAATTAAACTGCGTCATATTAAAATTATCTAAAAAATAAAAAAAGAATATAACTTAAATATATGTTCTAATTTATGTTACACTAAATATAATAAATTGTATACAATTGATATTAATTATATCCGTATTATTAGCGAAATATAAATAATAACAATCAAATTAACATTTCATATTATTAAGTTTCTATAAGGTTAATATTACATGACTCACTTTTTGCATGGTATTAGCTAATATGTTTCTCTTTGCAACAACACAATGATATTTTCAATGGTATATAAAAAACATACAAGAATAATTCCTATTTAATGGAAGTTGTCATAGTTTTTTCAGTTAAAATATTAATGAGTTCCATACACATGTACCAGCTTAATTAAGTTTTTTAATAAAATTACAATAATTTCCCTGCTTATTATATAATATACGAAGTAGTTTGTTATTGAACGTGTCGTTCACATGAATATAAAATTTTAATAACGACTAGCAAATTTATCATACTTGATATGAGAGGGTAATTTGGAGTCATTAAACAACAACACACCAGATACTGTCAGCAAATACTACTCATATAATTTTTAACGATATTATGAGGGTTTTAATATATCACCTATCTTGAGTTTGACAATATATAAAATTTATCGGATATGAGTATTCATATATAAATAGTTGATTAGTTTAGGTGTTAAATCCTATATACATTAAAGATAAAGCTGAGAAAACCATGGTGAAACTAAAGGGAACGTTACCCGCATCATATTTCGAAAACTAAGATATATTTTTGACAATTAAAGAAATTAGACTTGCGAGCAATCACACATTATTTCATAGGAAAATCTTTATAGTAATGGTGTATGATATATTAGGTGATTTTATGGACAAATATTGAGAGAAAATTAAAAAAAATTTTGTAATAAAATGATTAATCATATATATTAAATATTTTAAAATTATAATCATTCAAAAACTTTAGAATAATTAGTCCAGATATTAGAAAACACTAAGTAACAATCGAAATATTTATTAGGACCGTTATTGAATATATATTATTGTAGAATAAATGTGTATAAAAAAAATGGATTTTTTATGATTCAAATTTCTATTTTATTAACTTATGAAATAAAGTCCTAACCCAGGGTTAAGTTCCATTGGAACCCTTAAGAATATTGGTTCGAACAATGACCCGGCTACTAAAAACATGAAAGTCGCCTTCGTCGCTCGGTGTGTAGTAGCTCATCAATTAACATTTACCCAAAAATTTACCTTATCTATGGTAAATTTTGCTTATAGATAACATCTTTTCTCTGACAAAACGCACGTTTGAATTTAGTACTATCTCTTACTTTAAAAGAAAATTCTGCCAAATTTAATGATTTAAAACATACAAAAGTTATCTTGTCTTCCATTGTCAAGTGAATTGGCTCATGTTAATAAAATCTTATACCACGTTTTCTCTGTAACAACGATGTCGTCGTATCTCAAATTTTTAAGGCTCTTTCAGGCATCTTTCTTCACCATGGGGGAGACTGTGAGGGAGGACTTTATCGTATCACACCTTTCTTTAAACATGTTTGGTGTGAATCACCACTCGTCGGCTCGAGCCACCCTAAAAAATTCATATGCTGATTCCAAATTGTTATTAGTATAAAAAAAAATTTCCTTTTTTCATACAAATTTCACACGATGATTCCATATATGTTATTATTTTCTTGTACCTATCGTAGTTTTTGGAGATATAAAAATAAATAAAAAAAAATTTTTTAAAATTGTTTTTTTTTCATTTTCCGTACAAAATTCTTTATCCGCTGATTCCATATATGTTATCAGTTCTTATGTACTATCTTTAGGTTTCGAGATATGGATGCCGGGTAACTTCTTAGTTAGCATATATATATATATATATATATATTTATATATATATATATATTATATATATATATATATATATATATATATATAAAAAAATTAATAATTTTAATGGATTGAATTATTCGCACTATATCGTAATGTCAACATTAAATTCCTTTTTATAATATATATATATTATATATATATTAATATATTATATTATATATATATATATATTATATATATATACGTATTGTATTAGTATTGTTTAATAGAATCTTATAATACTAATATAAGTTTATATTACATTTAGTTTCAAATAAGATTTTATTTCCTTTACTTTATTCTTTTTACTTATCATATACGCAATATAACATATCCTATAGCTAAATTATATAATGAATCAAGTCATTACTTTATTAGTTTCCAATTATAATTATATATATATGGTCTCGGACATACAAAACATAATTTGTGACCGCACTTTCATTTATTTCGAAGATCTAATGATGTGAGATTGATACATTAGAAAGAAAGTGAGAACACATAAATATCACTGCGAATCAGCGTATGAAATTTGTCATGGCCACAGAAAATCTGATAAACTTCATATATATGCCCTCCAGTAGATTTATTCATTTCTTTTTTTTTAATTATCCAAAACTAAGATAGGTAGAAGATATTTAGGAGAAACTAATAACATATTTAGAATTACAGTGCGTAAAATTATATTGGTTAATCGAAAAAAAACACACATGGAATTTTTTTTTTTTTTTTATACTTGAAAAATAAATAAATTTTAAATTTTTAACAAAATTGAAAGAATAACCTCCAGGTAATACCGCAAAATATATGCGGTTGGATCTCCCTATCGGCCTCATGGCGCGCGAGATAGATGACGGGGAGAGGTATTCGAGTTCCCCCCTCTGTCCCACCGTCGCTCGATGCACACTCTACTAAAAACTATTTCATATATGCTCTTGATTACCAAATTAAAGCCTAATTTACTTAACATTAGTATAAAACATATAAAAATTTTCCTTTTTTTCATACAAATTTCACTACGCATACTTCCATAACTATGATATTCCTTAGATTTTCTATACCACCTATATCGTAGTTTTGGAGATATAAAATAAATAAAAAAAATATCAACTCTAATTCTATTTAAAATTGATTCCTTATTTATATATCAATACTCTACCGTACACACATATTAATCCTAAATCGCCTACGAGCCTGATGTATCCCATAATCACATTGTTAACGTTACATTAACGTTAACATAGTTTTCTTGAACCCTATATCATGATGTAATTTCACACAGATTATTCTCAGCAAGTGGTAACTTAATACTTATAGATTATTGATTTGCTATAATTATTATCCCTATCTCATATATACACTAGCTAAGATTAATATATTATTTGAGAATATAACATATAAATATATACTATTATACACTGTGTTATGACTAAATATTTAATTATGCCTCTTATTGTTTTAATTGAGTAATGTATAATTAATAATTTAACCATTAGAAATAAATGATAAAATATATAACAATTAATAATTAAAATATTAAGAACAATATTATTACTTTGAGAACATTATTATATATAATATATATATTAATTTCTTTTTATTTATGACTCACATAAAAGGTTCATAGCTTAAGGTATGAGTATTGAGATAAGTATTAAATTTAGCAATATCCTTTAATATTATTTCAAAATAGAAATTTTTCCTCATTTTCTTTTACTCCACGCATACTCGCAAATATATGAATCAAATCAATTCTTTTATGTTCATTCCTTTTTGCTTTTTAGTTTGATATTGAAAAACACCCCACGTACTTCCCACCGTCATGTTTTGTTCACCAATGCATATTGGATTATTTAGCACAAACCTGTGAAATAAATTAATTTTTTTTTTAACAAAATTGAACTTTCTTAATCTAATGCAAATATAACTTAATCTACCCCATAATCTAACCTATGTACCTTACCTACCTAATTTAACTAAGCCTAAACCTAATCTAACCTAACCTACAACCTAATCTAACCTACCCTACCTAACCTAAACCTAAGCCTAACCTAACCTTAAACAAATGTTTACCATAACGTAACCTAACCTAAAGTAATTAAATTTTCAAATTAAAAATTAATGATTTATGTTCCCTCCCGCAAAGTAAGTTATTGAATTTACACAACACTGGTTTTGACAATATTTAATTCTTTTGTTTTAATGTAATGGTAATTAAATACCATAAAAGAAACATAAATAACAATAATTAAAATATTGAGAACAATTTTGAAAACCTTTTTTGAATTATCTATCCATTTTATAATTAAATAACAATTGTTAAAAAAAGTTAAAAATATAAATAAAAATTGAATTAAAAATATTACAATTTAAATCGAGATTCACCAAATACTGTAATATTGAATAACTTATCTTCTCTTTCATAGGTAATATTTTACTTTTTCCATTATTACAAAACTTCACCAAAGAACGTAAGAAAAAATTAACATGTACCAGTGTATATTTTATTTTGAAGTTATAAACCATTCTTCCAATCACACCTAACCTTTTCCTATTTTAATTTGAGGGTAACCCTTATTAATTTAAGTTTTTGTTTTTCTTACACCTCTTTGTAAAGAGTTTTCCACGTTATAGTTAATTTATACGCTCTGTGGAATTATGGGTTTTATAATTGATAGTTTATATCTGTTTGGTATATTAGAATCATAATTTGTGTATAAATCCTTTATATGTTCTTTTTAACAATTTACTTCTCTTTCAACTCTACCATTTTTAACAAGTAAGATTATCTGGAATGACAGTTTTTTATATTTACTCTTCATAAGTGAATTTGGACGGACAGTTGTTTGGTCTTTCTTTGAAAATTTTTTTAAGTGATTTTGAATTTTCAATATTATTTAATATTTTTTAATTATTATATTATATTATTATTATTATTAATATTATTATTATTATTATTATTATTATTATTATTATTATTATTATTATTATTTTAAGAAAATTAATATCAGCGGCGAAAATTTAACATCTTTTTTCAGTTCTTTTCTATTTCATTTCTAAAATAATTTTATTTTCAGAAGTAAAATTTATTAAGTGTCTATTCTAAGAAAAAAGAAAGTTAAAGCTTTAAATGGTATCATTATTCGCTGTATATCTTCTGGCATGAATCCGTTTAACTAACCATTATAATGTCTGTTTACAAATATATAATTTTTCAAAATAAGTGTTATTATGTTTTCCTAGATCTTGAGTAGTTAATAACAAAAGAAAGAATAATAAAAAAAAACTTACCTTATTATGCAAATAAAATTATATATAACTTTAGTATTTATTATTATTATTATTTAATTATTGATATTGATAAGATAGTATTAGATATTCGATTGCTTTTTTCAGGCCTGAAGTTATCTCTCTCTTTTTAAAAGTATAGAGTACTATAATATTTATTCTGGAATTATCAGATAACTATCTGATTTATTATTACTTGTGCCAACTTTTCTGTTTTATATTTTATTTTTTTTATCTCGTATCACCACAGTGGCTTTAGGAAGTATTTATTTTTAGATTTTAAAACTATTTTGATAATATAATATCTTATTAAATAATTATAAAATTTAATAAATTATAAATTTATGTTAATTTTAAATAGTTTTAGAAAAAGGCATAATCTGTTGTTTTTTTTTTTTTTACTACATCGCTCTTTTTTTTTTATTTAAAAATTATTAAAAAATTAGAAATTTCATTATTATTTTTAATTTAATATATATTTTTGGTTTTCCCGAGACGCAATTCATAAAATTATTCTTTCTTGTTGTGATGGGATATAAAATTTTATTTTGCTTATCTTCACGAAATGTTTGAGTTGTAGATGTGGAGTTCGTCACTATATTGTGAGTGTAATACTTTCTTTTTATCTTTCGGCGTTCTATAGTGTATTTGTTCTTGAAGCTAATGGTTGTTCATTATGTTTCTCATCTCTTTCAGTAACTTGAATCTATACACAACACTACTACTATCATTACTAATTACCATTTGGTTTTCTCGAAAATCTTGCCTTCAAATCGATGCTTATGTATGAGGAGCTACGTATGCTTTCAGTGTTTCATTGGACTTATTGTGTAGGAAACTTATTAAATTCTTATATTATTACCGGTTTCATTGGAATGGTGTTGCTTTAGCTTCTTTCGCCTGTTCTTATTAGCTTTTAATGTTCTTCTTTACATAATGAAATTTCAATTTGTTTTTCTGTGCAATATGCAAAGAGCGTTTTTATAGAGTAAAATAAAAGCAATGTTTTTCTTTAAAATTAATAGATGAGCTCTCTATCTGTTGTTTTTGTTGTGTGGCTATTGATTGGAATATTATGCATTATCATACAATAACTTTTTCCAGTGAATTAGCGTTTATATGGATTTTTTTTCCTAATCAAGTGGTTAAAGTTCTTAAAAGCTTCCGTGTAAAATTATTGGTTTAATTAGTTCTGTTGTTATTTTGTGGTTAACATTTTCTATAGTATAGATTATAGGTGAATGCAGGAGACGATGGAATATACATGTAAGTAGCGTGACGGTAGAAACTTTCACACTCTTATAGTGTTTTGTGTATATATAGTGCATCATTTGTGTATAAGAGTTTTTATGAGAGTTTATTAGAAGAGCACTGGAGATTCCGAATTCACGATAGTCTTTTTCCTCTATAAATCTGTCATCATTTGATCTTAGACCATCTTTTGTTATCAATATTTCATATATGTTTTAACCCAATTCTCAATTAGAAATTTTTTAATGATGTTTAGAATCTATGTATAAATTTTTAGAGACACATGTTTTAAATAAGTTATAAAATTTTTTGTGACATATACTTTACAAATGAAAATTCTATTTTAGAGCACCCTTTCAAAAAGCTATCAATTTTGTATTAGAGCTCGATTTTATAACTTCTCTCGCACTTGTGCACACGAGTTTAAAGTTTATCGAGGAATGCGTTTAAATAATTTCTCGAGATGAATGGCGGACATAATTAGATTTCTGACTGGAGATTAGAGAGAAGTAATAATAGCTATTTTACCGGTTTCTTAAGAATTATATAATTAGTTATTAACGATCTATTGAAATTATAATTAATAGATTGTTCGCTTATAAGTAAGATATCACAATAATGCCACTCATGCCCATATTGAGACGAGTAGCTCCTTAAGGACAACCAAGGACGACATTAAGTGTACTATTAATAAATGAAAGTGTAATGTTATTACAAATTCCTCCCGCCATAATCAGCGCTACAAAAATCTAGTCCCATTATCCTACCAAGCCAAATTGTGATAAAGATCCATGAAAACTAATATTCATACCCTCATATCTTCTATTTACTAAATATTTCAATATTATAATTAATATATTAATATATTATATATATATAATATATATGTATATATACTTAGTATATTAATTATATATATTAATTATATAATATAATAATATAATATATAATATTTGCTTGTAAAAATTAAATAACTATAGCTATATATATATACCACAAGGGTACGTGACTATAGTAGAAATGATAGGTGTAAAATAAGTATATTGAAGAACCGCGATAGACTCTACGCTCTTACAATTAATGTGAACGTGAATGGATCAAGACACACTTGGTGCAAACAAGTGGTACGTTCGCGCTAGAGAAAGCTGGTGATGGAGAAATAGTGAGTTGAAAGAAACTGCGAAAGGTGACAGACTTGTGAATTCGGACAGAGATGGACACGACCATAACGAGGTGCGTGTGAGAAGTCTCCTGGCGCTATATACGCGAACTGTGAGTGTGTTGCACGTAGACCTGTGTGACGACAAATGGCATAGCCCAAAAGGGTGCTCTGGCTCAAACGCTTGGTGTATCGGAGCGTTCGGGCGTGGCGCGCATGGCATAACATTAGGGTCATGAGTGTTCTGTCTCAATTACACCCTAGTGTAATGAATCTCCTCTCGAAGACAGCACAGCAGAGCCGTGGGGGATGTTCGGGTCTGTCTCAATCACGCAAACGAGGAGGTGTAGGTGAATACTAGTACGTGCACGAACGCAACTATACAACTCCAGGACGCAGGAGAATATATGAGAGGAGATTACAGAACACACGGCTAACATTCTCCCGAGCGAGCCAGTACGGAGCCCGAAGACTACATCGTCACCACGAACATGTCGCGTACTCGGTCACAGATAGACCGCCCGAGAGATACTGCTCACACCGTCCTGTGAACAGCGCCCAGCGGCTCGCTGCCGGACACGCTCTTCACTCGCGGCTGGAAGCACCTGCACAGTCTGTGACTCAACGCTGAGCCTCACGTATACCTATGTGGAGCGTAAATTCACCAATACGAGTTCTATGGTCAAGTGTAGAGTGCTCTTCAACTACACAGCATTGTTCGTGTTGTGAGTTTCTCTCGTAACATCCTTGTGTGCTCCTCCTAACTACATTAGTGCTCCTTCACGCGTTACTCAGTAATCCCAATTCGCTCGCGTTGTGTGTTACCTCTCACTATACTCTTTTAGAACGACCCACAGTATAAATACACCTTGTTATGCTCGTATATAATATTTTGAGACACGAGTCAATATATATATATATATTATATATATATATATATATATATATTAATATATATATATAAATATTATATAATATATATATTATATAATATTTAATATATATAATCTATATATATAATATATATAAGGATATTTATGTATAAAGTAAGAATAGTGAGTTAGTATTATATAGGTCGATTTTGATCACTTATGTAATGGGCTTTTATGTCACATGTATGATGTAATATTGTTAACATAAGTGCACGAAGGGTAGATTTAATGTGAGGTTCTGTACTCTTGCTTTGTAAGAGTGTGGACTTGTCCTTTTGTCACTAGTGGTTAGTCATAGAGAGTATAACTCCATTTGCTATTAAGAGTGTCTATGAAGTTATTCCTTGATGTGCATAGATATCTCTTAATTAGCAGTTATTTTAATATTCCTTTCGAAATCATAAAAATTAAAGAGTTTAAAGAGTATATCTTTAACCGTAAATCTATACGCCATTCATCAGAAATAAATGTCTGTAATTTAACGATCCAAAACATGTTCAAGAGTTTAAATGCAAAATAGATTTAGGTTTTTAAAATTTACTTTTTAAAAGGCAAAAAAAACAAATATTTTAATTTCTTAGATATTAACATTAAAATTAAAGCGAATGGAAAGATTGATAGAAGTGTCCAAGTCAAATCTACAGATAAAGAAACACTTGAATTTCGACCTCCCTTCAACTCCTCTAAACTACGAAAATTGCTACCAAAAAGATTA
The DNA here is from genome assembly GCA_015478945.1 of Trachelipus rathkii. NCBI lineage: Eukaryota > Metazoa > Arthropoda > Malacostraca > Isopoda > Trachelipodidae > Trachelipus > Trachelipus rathkii. The sequence goes on from JABUQX010079806.1 coordinate 15,988, forward strand.
GTTCACCGAGCTTTTAAGATCTCGTCTGATTCACCCCTTTTTGATATAAAATAATATTAATTAAAACAGAACTAATAAACAATAATTTTAAACCAGTAACTATTTAGAGAAAACTATAAAAGAAACCTGAATAGTTTGTTTGCTTAACACGCATCATTGAAAACGAAAACGATAAGCTCATTCTATTTATATAACTGCTATATTAAGTCAGTTCCGTAGAGGAGAAAAACAACTTGAAATTAATTTAAAATGGAACATATTAAAGCAAAATGATGGGAAGAAGCTTATATTAAGATCTTACTATAAGCCCATTGAAACTGACCTCGTGCTTCTCTACTCGTGAAGCGGTTTCGGTATGGTGATAGTAGTAGTGTTGTGTACCGATTTTCAATGTTCTGAAAGTGGATGTAACAACCTCTTAGCACATAGTATACCCGAGTAAAGTATTACTATCATTTTTAAATAACATCACAAAATGTCGATGAAACAAAATTAATTAAATAAATCGTAGTCACAAAGAGCACAGAATACTTGTTTAATGAATTGCGTCTCGGGAAACCAAAACCTAGTAATAAATAAAAAATATATTTCTAATTTTTTATAAATAATTTTTAAATAAAAAAAAAAAGGCGATGTAGGCTAAGTTTTCTAACTTTTAAATAACTAAAGTTTTATTTATTTGATTTTCATTATGTTTAACGATAGTTGATATTTATCAAAATAGTTTTAAAATCTAATAGTAACACCTATTACCATGAAAGTGTCATAGGTATACGTAAAAACGCTTGGCACTATAAATTAAAATCAATAGTTTTTATTTTAGTCAAGCATAATTACAGAAAATTTCTTCGTCTTCAGACAACTTCGTTCACAGAACAAGATCAAAATCATAAATAAATAACCTAATAAGTGAATAATAATAATAATAATAATAATAATATAATGTAATAATAACGTGTATTTGCAAAATAATGTAAGCTTTTCTGATTTCTCTATTGAAAACCAAATTTTTAATCTTCATAATTAACATCAAATTAGGATTCATTTTTAAATTTAATATCTTTTAAACAGTTGATAATGGTTAGTTAACCGGTGATCATGCCAGAAGTAAATACAGGCGAAATATTGATACAATATTAAAGGCTTAAAATTCTTTTTATTCTAGAATAGTCCTTAATAAATTTTCCTTCTGAAAATAAAATTATTTAGAAGAATAGAAAAGAACTTGAAAAAAGATGTTAAATTTTCGCTGATCTTAATTTTCTTAAAATAATAATAATAATAATAATAATAATAATAATAATAATAATAATAATAATAATAATAATAATAATATAATATAATAATAAAATATATTAAATAATTATTTGAAAATTAAACTCACTTAAAAAAATTTCAAAGAAAGGACCAACTTAAACTGTCCGTCCTAAATTTCACTTATGAAGATGTTGAAAGATAAAAAACTGTCATTCTTCCTAGATATCTTACTTTGTTTAAAAATGGTAGAGTTGTAAAAGAGAAGTAAATGTTAAAGACAGATAAATCCTTATACACAAATTATGATTCTAATATACCAAACAGATATAAACTATCAATTATTAAAACCCTAATTCACAGAGCTTATAAAATAACTATAACGTGGAAACTCTTTAACAAAGAGGTGATAAGAAAAACAAAAAACTTAATTAATAATGGTTACCCTCAAATTAAAATAGAAAAGGTTATTAAAAGAACTATAAACAACATTTTTAACCTTCAAATAAAAATTCACTGGGTCATGTTAATTTTTTCTTAACGTTCTTTGGTGAAGTTTTGTTAATAATGAAAAGTAAAATTTACCCTATGAAAGAGAAGATAAGTTATTCAATATTTACAGTATTGGTGAAGCTCGATAAATTTTTAATTCTTTTCTTTTTAATTTTTATTTATATTTTAAGTTTTTTTAAACAATTTTATTTAATTATTAACTGTATTGGTGCTAAAAAAAAATGTTTAAGATTGTTCTTCAATATTTTAATTAATAATGTTATTTATGTTTCTTATGGTATTTAATTACATTACATTAAAACAAAGAGGAATTAAAATATTTGTCAACCAGTGTGTGTTTAAAATTCAATAACTACTTGCGGGAGGGAACATAAATCATTAATTTTTAAATTTGAAATTTGATTACCTTAGGTTAAGGTTACGTTATGTAACGTTATGATTATGTCAGTGTTAGGCCTAGGTTAGGTTAGGTTAGGTTAGGTTAGATTAGGTGTTAGGTTAGGTTAGATTAGGTTAGGTTATTAACATTAAGGTTAGGTAAGGTTACATGGTTTAGATTATGGGGTAGATTAGGTTATATTTCATTAGATTAAAATAAATGAACAATTTTGTTTAAAAATAAAATTTAATTTATTTCACATGTTTGTGATAATTAATCCAATATGCAATGGTGAACAAAACATGACGGTGGGAAGTACGTGGGGTGTTTTTCAATATCAAACAAAGCAAAAGGAATGAACATAAAGATGAGTGATTCATATATTTGCGAGTATGCGTGGGAGTAAAGAAAGATGTGAAAAATCTATTTGAAATAATATTCAAGGATATTCAGAATTTTAAACATACATACATACGTATATATATATATATATATATATATATTATATATATATATATATATATATATATATATATATATATATTATATATATATATATCTATATAATATATATATATATATATATATATATATTATGCTAAACTAAAGAAGTTACCCGCAATATATCTCGAAAACTAAGATAGGATACAAGAAAACTGATAACATTATGGAATCAGCGGATAAAATTTGTACGGAAAATGAAAAAAACAATTTTAAAAAATTTTTTTTTAATTTATTGTTATATCTTCCAAAACTTACGATAGGTTCAAGAAACACTAAATAACATTATGGAATCAGCGTATAGGAAATTTGTATGAAAAAAAGGAAATTTTTTTTTAATACTAAATTAACATAATTTGGAATCAGCATATGAATTTTTTTTAGGGGGCTCGAGCCGACGGTGGGACGAGGGGGACTTAAGTCCTCCCTGTCGTTCCCAGGGAAGGCCGAGAGACCCCGACTCTTGCGGTTTACCTTGTGGGGTATTCTTTTTAGTTAAAAAAAAAAAAAAAAATCCATTTTTTTTTTTCATGACCAATTTCTATACTGCCTATTTTAAAAAGTATTAAAGGTTTTCTTGTACCTTCTTAGTTTGATAAACAAAATAAAAAAAATTTTTAAATTTTTTATTTTCATTCTAAAACAAATTTCATAACGCTGATTCCATATATGTTATTCGTTTTCTTGTAGCTATCTTAGTTTTCGAAATATGATGCGGGTAACTTCTTTAGTTTCAACCCATAATATATTATATATATAATATATATAAATATATAGTCTATATATATATATATATATATATATATATATATATATATATATATATATATTTTTTATATATATATATATATATATATATATTATAAAAAGGAATGTAATGTTGACATATAAAACTTCAACTTCCATTAAAAAAAATTTTTTTTACCAAACATTTTAAAAATTTAAACTAAGTTGTAAAAATTTAACCTAAAATTTTATGAGTTAGAGAAAAACGTAAGGATTTATTAACATGAGCCAATTCACTTGACATGGAAAGCAAGATAACTTTTTATTTTAAATCATTAAATTTGGCAAATTTTTCTAAAGAAGAGAGAATATTAAAGGAACATGTTAAGTCAGAGAAAAGAGTAAATGCAAAATTTACCATAGATAAGGTAAATTTTGGTAAATGTTAGAAGCTACTACACACCGAGACGAGCGACTTCATGTTTTAGTAGCCGTGGTCATTGTTCGAAGGATTGTTCTTAAGGAAACAAACCAGTGATAAAAATATAATGAAATCTCCGATTTTTTATACATTTTTAAATAATAAAAAAGTCAATATGTACGTTAACTTTTCTAACTTTTAAAAATATTAATTTTATTTATTTATTTCTGTTATCATTTATACATTTATTATATCGAAATTGTCAAAATCCTAAAAAATAAAATTATTCCTTGAAAATGTTGTGCATCAATTTAATTGCAAAGAGGTAGGATGTAATTCCTCTTATGTAGGATACACAACTAACACTTTATGAACCCGAATTATGCAACAGAGGTATAAACCCAGTAAAATATGGGAGCATTACATGACGGATCACAAATACCCTCCTACAGTTGAAATTGCTAGTCGTTTTAAAATTTTATTTCAAGTTGGTAATTTCAACTTTCTTCGTATAGCAGAATCTCTTTTTATTAAAAAACTTAATTAAGCTGGACATTAATGTGAAATTTAATGAAATGAATGAATGCTTGAATGTTTTTTTGAATATTTGTGTTTTGCAGGTAAACCTAGCATCCATGAAAATAGCTGTATTTGCAAAATAATGTAATTTTTTTTTTTTTTTTCATCAAATTATTTTTAAACTTCACAATTAATTTAAAATAATTTTAGTTTTTTTATATTTAGAAATTTATATTGTAAGCTGCATTATATATAATGGTTAGTTAACAGCGATCATGCCTGAAGTATACAGGCGAAATATTGGTATAATATTAAAAGTTTTAACATCTTTTTATTCTCGAATAGTCCTTAATAAAATTTCTTCTGAAAATGAAGAACTATTTAGAAGAATTGAAAGAACTTGTAAATAATAATAATAATAATAATAATAATAATAATAATAATAATAATATAATAATAATAATAATAATACATAATAATAATATAATACATAACGAAAACCGATAGCTCAAATTACTATATTATTAAAACTCTGAAAATATTAATCAGAAAAAGGGAAAAAAACATATTAAGATTAATTTTAAAAGACCATATTCATAATAAAGCAAGAGACGGGAAACTTATATTAAATCCATAAATTAAATTACTATAAGCCATTGAAACAGAGTTCGTGCTTCTCTACTCTTGAAGCGTCTTCGTATGGAGAGAGTAGTAACGTTGTGTACCGATTTCAATGTTGTGAACGTGGATGTAACGCCGCTTATATCGAAAACACAACGAATCCTCAACATGAGAATGTCGCAACATAAGTATAAGCCGAGTAAAATATTTCAACATTTTCAAAAGAAATAACATAAAAGAAAGCTTCTCCACCATAACAAGAAAAAATGATTTTTAGGAATTGCGCCTCGTGGAATCGTTGTTCTTAAGGAAACAAACCAGTGATAAATATAATGAAATGTTCAATTTTTTATACATTTTTAAATAATAAAAAGTCAATGTACGTTAACTTTTCTAACTTTTAAAAATATTAATTTTATTTATTTATTTCTGTTATCATTTATACATTTATTTTATCGAAATTGTTAAAATCCTAAAAAATAAAATTATTCCTTGAAAAGTATACGGACGAAAGCTCTGTACTGAAATTAAATCATTGGTTTTATTTTATTATAGGATAATAATAAAGAAAATTACTTCCGTAGAAAGAAATACTTTCAGGAGGCTTGAAAAAGCAACAAAATCACTTAATAATAATAATAATAATAATAATAATAATAATAATAATAATAATTTTAAATAAAAAAATAAAAAATAAAAATAATAATAATAATATAAAAATAATAATAATAATAATAAAATAATAATAATAATAATAATAATAATAATATAGTGTGAGCTTTGCACGCTTTTTCCAATTTCCTAAAGGTAACAACCGCTTCATGATTGCTTTTTTAAGGACTATTCTAGAATGGAATGGAACAACTGGTTTCTGGACTTTTAATCTAATATGTCGCCTGGCCACTTCAGACCACTAACTAACTAATGTTAGGTCTAAAATCTAAAAAAGTCAAACAATCCTTTACTTTCTGCTTTTTCATAGAGAATTTACTTATTTATAAAAGTTTTTATGATATTATCTAGCAGATATTGAGGAAAGTTTTTGTTAGTAAAATTCTGTTTAATTCTCGAAGCAGAAAATAATAGGGATTGTTTGATTTTATTTTGCAGATCGCAAACCATAGATACATTTAATTAATTATTTTAATTAGGAAAATATCAGGTTAAAGAAAATAATTCAATATCACATAAAGTCTAAATCTAACGATAAAGAAATAAAACTTAGATGTTACTATAAGCCAATGAAACTTTCCTCTAAGTTTTCTGAAAGAACTAGTGAGACTAACGAGAATGTGTCATGTAGTATACCAATTTCACTGTAATAAAGATGGCTGTAATGCCTCTTACATAGGGTATACTGCTAATTTTCTCAAAATTCGTGCTTCACAACATAGATACAGGCCTATAAGATCTTTGATCATTTGAAAAACGAACACGGAACCCCCAGACCAAATCTCGACTTTTTCCTTTTCGACATATTACACCGAGCAGGATTTTTTTTTTTTAATCGAGGCTGGCTTAGTCGCTTTTAATAAAAAGGCACAAACCAGTTATAAATATCAAGTACAAAGAAATTGAAAATTTTTTGAACATTTTTTTGGTTTGGCTAGATTGAATCTTTCTATTGATATAATTATTATATACGCGTGAAGTTAGCGACCGATTTTAGCGATCGATTTTTTTTTTGGCGCCACAAAAATAGCCAACTCACATATTAAAGGACAAATGTTAAAATAAGAAGGACAATATTAAATTGGCATAGAAAATAAAAAGGACAGTATTTTTAATGTAAAATTATATAAAATTGTTATATAATTATTTTATATAATTTATATTTAATAATAAATTGGCATTGAAAATAAAAAGGACAGTAATTATAATGTAAAATTATATAAAATTGTTATATAATTATTTTAAATAATTATTATATTTAAAATTATATATATATATATATATATATATATATAATATATATATATATATATATATATATATATATTATATATATATATATATATATATATATATATTAAAAATATTATATATAAAATTGTTATATAATTATTATAATTAAATTATTATATATAAAATTGTTATATAATTATATATATTAATTATCTATTAATATATATATATATATTATATATATATATATATATTATATTATATATATATATATATATATATATATATATATATATATATATATATATTATATATATATTATATTAAATTTTAATTATATATAAAATTGTTATATAATTTTATATTAATTATTAATAGATATAAATATATATCATATATTATAATATATAATAATATAATATATATATAGAAATTCGTTTATATGCAAGTAAAAGGGTTGAGCAAAAAAATAGAAAGACTCCACTTCAAATACAAAACTCAAATACATTACTCAAAAACTTGGAAAGATACAGACTTCATGCTAACGCCATTTTATTAATAAATTAGTAACAATTTCAAAAATGATAGTAATATTTGGAAACTTTTCGAAATTTTGAAGTTAGGGAAAGCTAACTATTTTCGTGCCAGAAAAAAATCTATCGCTACCTATTACTCCAAAAAGTGAGGTCTGAGTGGAAAAAACTTGCAAAACAGAAAAAGTGCCATGGTACAACTACCAACTCTGGAAGATAAGTTATTTTGCGTAATTTTGTACTATCGCACTTACATAACACATAGATTTTTAGGGTGCCTGTTCAATGTGCACAACGCAAATGTATGTAGGTTACTGAAGAAAATAGAGCCATTACTTACCAAGAAAGTTACTATAACAAAAGATAGAAGTATGACACCAGAAAAAATACTAAAGATTCTGGCTGATGTTACAGAACAGCAAATACAGAGGCCTGAAGATAGTAAAAAATAGAAGAAATCATATTCAGGAAAAAAAAAGAACCAACACTATGAAAACTGAGATTGTTATCGAAGAAGATGGAAGAATTTTATTAGTGTCAAAGTCATATCGTGAGTGATTTTCGCATAAGGAAACAAGAAAAATATTTACCAATCAACAGCATAAAACATGCCGATTCTGGATATCAAGGTTGGCAAAAATTGCAAAGCAATGTTATAATTCCATATAAAAAGTATCGTAAAAAGCCATTAACTCCAGAGTAGAAAGAGCATAACAGAAGGTTAGCATCATTTAGAATGAGAGTAGAAAATAAGATCCGAGAGATAAAGATATTTAAGATTATGTCGAATGTTTATCGCAATTTTCAGAAAAAATATAACCCGAGGTTCAATATTATTGCTGGTATTGTGAATCTTAAGCACTCCTTTTAGTTAACCTTGATATTAGTCACCCTCCTTTCCTTTTTTTTATTGCTTGATTCGCAGCAGGTCTTATGTAATAGTATAAGATAGTAAGCTAATTGTAGAGTGTATATGGTTATAAAATTTGATGTTCCAAGAGATGGTAGTTGCTTATTTTGGTCTGTCGCTCCGGCTTATTTAATTCCTGCTAAAGATGATGATAATTTGTTTCAGCAAAGGTATAAAGTACTATTTGGAAATGAAGAAAATGTGATGCTAGGCTTAGACCATGCAAGGATGGCGTTCAAGGATTTTAATAAGGGTTTTTGTTTTGATAATAAACTTCGAGAACTAGTGGCAAAAACATTTCGCAATCGGGTAGTAGACCATATGAGGAAAAATCGGGAAGGGTTTGAGGGGCTTGTTATAGGTAAAAGTGAACGCGATTTCGATAATTACCTCACTGATATGGAAAGTCCAGATGCTTGGGGAGATCAACCTGAAATAAGAGCAATGAGTGAAATGCTTAAAGCAAGTATTACTATTAGTAAACTTGCTGATAAATCTTTTCGTGAACAAACACATGGTAATGGCAATTTTGAGATAAAGTTATTCCATGTTGGTCCTGTAGATTCGGAAAATCATTACAATTTTGGTCTTGAGCAAGATATGATTAGTGATGATCAAGCAAGACAATTTACAAGGAAGGACACAAGACTCTACTCATTGACAAGGTAAAACGTCTAAACTTAAACTTTATAATTTTATAGAAAATCTACTCAAAATAAAAATGAGCGAAGACGTATTAGTGGATATGATCATAGATGAGGGTTCAGACAAAAATAATATTGTCATAGTAGGACGTCCAAAATTACTAGGAAGTGCCACAAAACAGATGCGCCATATAACACCTTATTCTTTTATAGAGTATGCTATAAAATCTGTAATTATAACGTCAACAAGTAGCGGTAAGTATCTATCCTACATAGATAATATGATGGATGCTATTCAACCTTTAATAAAAAATAAAAAGGGCATCTGTTTAGAAAGAAAGGAATATCTTGATTTATTATCATCTATTTCTTCAAAAGATGAAATAGGTGAAGCGTTTAAGTTTACAACTGTTACTCCTGAGCGAAAAAGAAAGGAATATCACCTAATACATAATGATACTCTTATAGAGGTTTATAAAAAAAGAAGTTTAAATAAAAATATAAGGCAACAAGCCTTTGATAACTTTAATAGTAAATTTGAAAAGTACATAAATTATGGTCTCCTCTATCTTAGAAATGAGATAATAGATCCAAATGATCTAAATGTTGTCACTATTTTTTGTGAAGGGCTTGCGAGAATAATGTTGACTATGTTTAATCAAGATAAATACGCTGCTTTTCCTCAGGAAGGGAATTCTTTATTGGAAGAAATTCGTTTATATGCAAGTAAAAGGGTTGAGCAAAAAAATAGAAAGACTCCACTTCAAATACAAAACTCAAATACATTACTCAAAAACTTGGAAAGAGACAGACTTCATGCTAACGCCATTTTATTAATAAATTAGTAAGAATTTCAAATATTTTAACAATATTTGGAAACTTTTCGAAATTTTGGACTTAGGGAAATATAACTATTTTCGTACCAGCAAAAAATCTATCGCTACCTATTACTCCAAAACTTGGAAAGATACACACTTCATGCTTACGCCATTTTATTAATAAATTAGTAACAATTTCAAATATGATAATGATATTTGGAAACTTTTCGAAATTTTGAAGTCAGGGAAAGCTAACTATTTTCGTACCAGAAAAAAATCTATCGCTACCTATTACTCCAAAACTTGGAAAGATACAGACTTCATGCTAACGCCATTTTATTAATAAATTAGTAAGAATTTCAAATATTTTAACAATATTTGGAAACTTTTCGAAATTTTGGACTTTGGGAAATCTAACTATTTTCGTATCAGAAAAAAATCTATCGCTACCTATTACTCCAAAAAGTGAGGTCTGAGTGGAAAAAACTTGCAAAACAGAAAAAGTGAAATGGTACAACTACCAACTCTGGAAGATAAGTTATTTTGCGTAATTTTGTACTATCGCACTTACATAACACATAGATTTTTAGGGTGCCTGTTCAATGTGCACAACGCAAATGTATGTAGGTTACTGAAGAAAATAGAGCCATTACTTACCAAGAAAGTTACTATAACAAAAGATAGAAGTATGACACCAGAAAAAATACTAAAGATTCTGGCTGATGTTACAGAACAGCAAATACAGAGGCCTGAAGATAGTAAAAAATAGAAGAAATCATATTCAGGAAAAAAAAGAACCAACACTATGAAAACTGAGATTGTTATCGAAGAAGATGGAAGAATTTTATTAGTGTCAAAGTCATATCGTGAGTGATTTTCGCATAAGGAAACAAGAAAAATATTTACCAATCAACAGCATAAAACATGCCGATTCTGGATATCAAGGTTGGCAAAAACTGCAAAGCAATGTTATAATTCCATATAAAAATTATCGTAAAAAGCCATTAACTCCAGAGTAGAAAGAGCATAACAGAAGGTTAGCATCATTTAGAATGAGAGTAGAAAATAAGATCCGAGAGATAAAGATATTTAAGATTATGTCGAATGTTTATCGCAATTTTCAGAAAAAATATAACCTGAGGTTCAATATTATTGCTGGTATTGTGAATCTTAAGCACTCCTTTTAGTTAACCTTGATTTTAGTCACCCTCCTTTCCTTTTTTTTATCGCTTGATTCGCAGCAGGTCTTATGTAATAGTATAAGATAGTAAGCTAATTGTAGAGTGTATATGGTTATAAAATTTGATGTTCCAAGAGATGGTAGTTGCTTATTTTGGTCTGTCGCTCCGGCTTATTTAATTCCTGCTAAAGATGATGATAATTTGTTTCAGCAAAGGTATAAAGTACTATTTGGAAATGAAGAAAATGTGATGCTAGGCTTAGACCATGCAAGGATGGCGTTCAAGGATTTTAATAAGGGTTTTTGTTTTGATAATAAACTTCGAGAACTAGTGACAAAAACATTTCGCAATCGGGTAGTAGACCATATGAGGAAAAATCGGGAAGGGTTTGAGGGGTTTGTTATAGGTAAAAGTGAACGCGATTTCGATAATTACCTCACTGATATGGAAAGTCCAGATGCTTGGGGAGATCAACCTGAAATAAGAGCAATGAGTGAAATGCTTAAAGCAAGTATTACTATTAGTAAACTTGCTGATAAATCTTTTCGTGAACAAACACATGGTAATGGCAATTTTGAGATAAAGTTATTCCATGTTGGTCCTGTAGGTTCGGAAAATCATTACAATTTTGGTCTTGAGCAAGATATGATTAGTGATGATCAAGCAAGACAATTTACAAGGAAGGACACAAGACTCTACTTCTTTACAAGGTAAAACGTCTAAACTTAAACTTTATAATTTTATAGAAAATCTACTCAAAATAAAAATGAGCGAAGATGTATTAGTGGATATGATCATAGATGAGGGTTCAGACAAAAATAATATTGTCATAGTAGGACGTCCAAAATTACTAGGAAGTGCCACAAAACAGATGCGCCATATAACACCTTATTCTTTTATAGAGTATGCTATAAAATCTGTAATTATAACGTCAACAAGTAGCGGTAAGTATCTATCCTACATAGATAATATGATGGATGCTATTCAACCTTTAATAAAAAATAAAAAGGGCATCTGTTTAGAAAGAAAGGAATATCTTGATTTATTATCATCTATTTCTTCAAAAGATGAAATAGGTGAAGCGTTTAAGTTTACAACTGTTACTCCTGAGCGAAAAAGAAAGGAATATCACCTAATACATAATGATACTCTTATAGAGGTTTATAAAAAAAGAAGTTTAAATAAAAATATAAAGCAACAAGCCTTTGATAACTTTAATAGTAAATTTGAAAAGTACATAAATTATGGTCTCCTCTATCTTAGAAATGAGATAATAGATCCAAATGATCTAAATTTTGTCACCTACTTTTTGTCATACAAATCAAGTTTTTTGCACTTGTTTCTTTTCTGCTGCTTTCTCCATAAAAAGTTTCGTTCTAACACTTAACGCTTTGGATAACTTTTGCATATAGATACCATACTCTTTAATCTATCGCTACTTTATCTCACTTTCTAGAGATGTTAAACGGTTCTAAGAAGATAGTGAGCTAGGCTTTAATCTGCATCAATATAAAAAACAGCCTTTGAGAAGTTCTCTTCTCCTCCAATCTAATCTTTTAGAAACAGGTTGGCAATTTAGAAACTCCAGATTTTATAAAGTGGCAGAATCAAAGTAGGTAAAAGGAAAGAGAAACCAGTCAGTGATGTTTTATTTCATACGGTAGAGACATTTATTATCTATCTCTTGTCCGTATAATAAAGTTTGCGAAGCTCCTCAGTGTGAGTGATGTTTCTGATTCTCATAAAGAAAAAAAGCATTCTTTCGCTTAGTGCCTTAACTTTAAAAACTCCAAATTGCTGTTTGCTATTTCTGAAAAGTTGTTAATGCACTATTATTTCAATTGAGTTCTTACTGAGAATGCTATTTTTAGAAGCTCATTAACAACATTTCCATATTTTCAAAGTTCTAATCGGACTATTTTCTCAGCAATAGTAAGTTTAGAAATGCATATCTATATTAATAAATATTTGTTATGAAAACTTACAATTTCTAAGTTACAATTCTCAGATCATCCGCAGTATTGTTTTATAATTGTCTGTAGCTTTTGTTTATAACAACAATTGTCTGTAGCTTTTGTTCTCATATCAACAACAGTAACTAACAAGATACACTATTATCATTGTTTGCTCGATGTTTTCATTAGTATTGGTAACCTGTTAAAGTAAATTATCTATCTTCTGTTAAACCTGTAGTAACGGTACTTGTTGCCTCTTATCATTTCTTATTACTTGAGATGACAAACATTTAAAGACAAACATTTAAATATTAAATAACAAAAGTATGAATTGTTAGGCTCTGGTAAACTTAATTTAGATTAAATTTCGTTTGTAATTGTAGAATGAACCAAATAACAGAACAAACTAATGAACCTATCTGACTTGTAAATAATTGTACAATCATAGGAATAAATCTTATTGAGAGAACTTTATAACTTTGTGTACTGCACTATCCAAAGCGTCTTTAATTCAAGTACGTAATAGTAATATAATCATCCTAGTCTTTTTAATAAACCTATATAATCTTTATTACCACTTCATTCTTCCCCCCTAAAAATTGCCTAAAAACACTAACCTTCTTATTACAACTGTCTTGTGAATCAAGTCACCCAACATCCTGCATTGCACACATGGTCAGACAGAAAAACCTCTTATGTTCATAACAATGATGGATTGGCATAGGAAGATCTAATTCTCTTCAGAAAAGCTGTCAATTTCTTGAATGAGAGGTATTAGAAACAGAATGTCCATCTGATTTCGTTCTTCAAGTTTAGTTCTAATAATTTCTTCACTTATTTCCTTGTCTCTTACCTGTAAGTTAGTACTATTAAATTTACGTAGCTACGGATTCAAAAAGATTCCAACAATAAATTTGAATCACAAAAAGGAGTTGGAATACACAAACCCGGGTTCAACCCATTTTTTCCATTGAAGTTTTTACATAGTTTCTGCTGAACCCCCCGTGTTTCCTCTCCTTAATTTAATATATACCTAGTATTATATATATAGTATATAATATATATATACTTATTATATATATATATATCTTATATTATAATTATATAGATAATATATTATATATCCTATATATATTATATTATATTATATATTTATATTGTTTTCAATATGAACTAAATTTCTTTACGTATGTGTTCGAGTTAAGTAGGCAACAACTTACAGATTGAGTTGTATTTTGGCTATTTCCCATCAGCAAATGAAAATAAATTATAACAAGATAAAGGATTCCAATCTTTCACAATTTGTGATGTACTAGAAAAGATAAGAAGAGTCCAACCAAACAAAGGAATGGACATCATATTAACGCAACATAGTAATAATTGAAATAGTAATAAAAAAAATATAATAATAAGAATCAACAATAATATAATAATCAGCAGAGATCTTACTGGAAACCTAAAAGAAAAAATAATAAACTGGGGAAATAATTTGGACAGGTCTTTTAACAAAAGGTTGCGCAACAATAGATAAATAGGAATCAAAAATTTATCAAAAGGAAACTAGCTATCTCAACAAATATTGATTTTCAAACGACAATGTCAGACAAATGAACTGATGAAATTTCAGAAAAAAATACAATCCCAAAGAAGCAGATACAAAGATACTAAATTCTGAATGAAACTCAATTCAAATAACTTATACTACCCTACAACAATATAAACAAAGAAAAACAAAAATGGAATAAGAATTACCAATTGAACAACAACATCTGCAAGAAATAGAGACGAAACCGTCGCTTTTGAATAGAAAAAATGACGTAAGTGACGAAAATTAAGAATAAAAGCCGTGATGAAGACCTATTTTTATTCCGAAAGGCTTGTCACCACACAGTTAAGTACAATAAAAGGTATAGACAAGATGGTCCTACTTTCGGAATGAATCCATAATTTAGAAGATTAAAATATGCTTATTTACATTCTAGTCATCCTGGTTATCCCACGACTTCAAACCATTATGAGATCTCCAGTCCCTATCCATATTCCACAAACCAGAATAGTAATGATGAAATAAAAAACATAACCTATTATGAGTATGGACCACAATAGTTTGAAAATCTTAAATGGTAAAAAAAATTACAGAAAATGTTATTAAATATTTACTATCATTATAAATTTCGAAGAGTCATCTTATATAAGTGCATATAAGAATGGAATAATCTTAAAAATGTGCAGGAGTCACCCACCCTCGGGTTCTTCTTTAGAAGCATCAAAATCTTCTTACTCTACAAATACTAACGTGCACAATTCTATCTTACTTAAATTTGGTTTCGACAACAAATGGTGATAATTACCTATAACTTATTATAGGTTGAAGTCTCCATCGGAATGGGAAGACCGCGATGCAACGTTTGCCATTGTTGCGCAACATTTTTGAACCAGTGGGGACGTCCGCGGCAGTCTAGAGACGAACACGTCCGAGTCCGTCTGTCTGCGGTCCGAAATGGTTCATTTGGTCATTGGCTGTTTACGGCTTTTTTTCCAAATTTACGATTCTTTTGGAAAGACATGTGGTCTAACGAGAAAGTTTTAAACCTAATGAAGATTACCAGCGTCTTATTGTTTGTGATTGTTACGAGTCCGACTAAAAAAATCGTGTTAAAGAGAAAGTTGCCCTGAATCTCTGGCTGCAAAGCACAATGTGACAGTGGCGGATACGACAAAAGAAATACATTAAATTTTACGAATAGTTCATTCAACCGGGAGCGTAGAAAAAATACTCCAACGAGGTGGACCTCTCCCAAAACGTCTACATGGTTTGCTTACGAGTATTTGCAATTCCTGCTACCAGCGAACGAGTCAAAGGGTAGCCGGAACACAGACTTGGATGATACACAGAATGGAAACAATGTAGAGGAAATAAAACATTAAAATTACTCTATTAAATTTCTTTTATTAATTACACAATAATAAATACGACTTATGAACCTCTTTTTCTCCATTAATGGCCGAATTTTTCTGTTATTTCGATTTTATTATCTACATTTCATATAACATGAAATTTTGTTTATAATATTTTAGAAGTTAGACTCTATGAATAATCCTAAAAAAATCTATCAATATGTAGTTATTTAACTTACTCTTACTGGTCATAGTGTGTCTATGTCTTTTATGTTTAATATAATTTTAATAATATATAATAATAATAATAATAATATATATACGTAATAATAATAATAATAATAATAGATAATAGATTAAATAATATATTATTTTTAAATGAACTTAAGATATTTTTTTTTGTTTTGATTTTAGAAATTTAGCCCTATAATATATATATATAATATTATATATAATTATATATATATATATTATATAATTATATATATAATATATATATATATATAGAATATATATATATATGATCATGTTATATCAGCTGTCCACCGTTTCAATAACATGTCGATTGTATGAATTTCGAAACACATTTCATTAAATCTGAAGTGAAATGCTTAAAACAATGGGTGAAACTTTTATATACAAAGCAGCTTGCACCACCCTTCTAAAAAATTAAAACATAACCTTACTTAATGTCTATATCTAAAAAAGAATTTACGTTTATTTTCAGTATTTATTTTACGCTAAATTGTTTATTAAAAAAAAAAAAAAAAAAAAAAAAAAAAAAAAAAAAAAAAAAAAAAAAAAAAACGCTCAATTACTGAAAATAAAACGTACTTAAAATTGTGCTAGAGACATGCATTAAAATCGTTCCAGATATCGACTCACTCCCCGTCAGTTTTGATGTTTTTTTTTCAAATATTGAATCTGGTATTTGATACTAACAATTAATTTAAGTTGTGGACGGACATGCTTCAAAATATATAGGACCTCGGTAGTGTGGGCACCTCTGGTTTTTTTTTTTTTTTTTTTTTTTAAAATATTTGCTAGTATATGATACTATAGCAATTAATTAAGGGGTAACGACTTGATTCAAAATTTTGAAATATTTTAAATATATTAATGTATCATTCACTTTATATTTAAATATTTTTTAAAAAAGCTGAAATGGCAATTGGATAAGTTACCGTATATATATAATATATATATATATATATATATATATATATATATATATTATATAATATATAGATATATATATATATATAATATGTATATCATATATATATATATATATATATATATATATATAGTTATGTTACAGTCCTTTATAATTAAACTTAACGAATCCCTGAGTTAGGACCACATAATATCAGGAAGGCGGGTCTCCTCGGCCTTCTAGGTGGACGACGGGGGGACTTCTTCCCCCCTCTGCTCGAGCCCCCTAATTGCAATATTGCTTCCTTGAACTTTAACTCAACTACTCGCCTAGTTAATTTGCTAAATAAATTTGTTAAAATGAATAGATGGTATTGTTACCCAGAGGCGTTGTCACCCCAATTTCATGAAAAATCACAGGATATACTCTAAAAAATAATAATAAGAATAGTGAAAACGAAAATTGTCGCTCTCTTTAGGAAAAAAATTTACAGCCTCTCAAGTTGTTAAAAATCCATAGCACTTTATCAATATTGATCGGAGGCCAGTCTAGGTTCATTTCAGGCCCTAATAATCAGGTTATGATAAGTTTGTTAGTATACACAGAGAAAAATTAACGATTTCTAACAAACTTATCATAACCTGAATAGGATGGCCCTAAAACGAGCACCGAGCGCCCACTAACTTTTTGTTATAAGAAAGCCTATGGGAAAAGTTTTAACTTTCAGAGCGTAACTTTTTTTCCTAAAGCAGTCATTTATGTTTTTCCACTATCCGATTATTAATTTTGCTAGAGTATATCCTGTAACTCAAAAAAATTTTTTTTTTTTTTTTTTTTTTTTATAACAATCTATGGGTTTTTTACAACTTTTGAGAGGCTGAACTTCTTTTTCCTAAAGATACCACCGATTTCGTTTTCACTATTCTTTATTATTATTTTTTTTAGAGTATATCCTGTGATTTCATAAAAATTGGGGGTGGTGACAACCCTCTGGGTACCAATTACCGATTAGATTATTATATATTAATTATTATATGATTATTATATTTTATTATTAGTTATTTATTATTATTATTAGTGTATTATCTATTTATTTATTATTATTCTTATTATTATTATTATATTATTGATTATTATTATATATATTATGTATTATTATTATTCATTATATTCTTATTATATATTATTATTTTATTTATTATTATTATTATTATATTATTCATTATTATTATTGAATTACTAAATATTTGAATTAATAAATTCATGTTCTAAAAAAAATTTCTTTAACAAAGTTCAGTGAAGCAAAATAATGCATAAAAGAAATTCTTTTCTTACAAAAATATTATATCGCCAAAATCAAAGCCATTACACAATACTTAGCCTAGTGTATAAAAGTTATTAAAAGGTGTCAGAAATTTTAGTAAAAAGGTACGTATCTAGGATTTGGTCAATTTTTTTTTTTTTGTGTTGTTATTTTACAAAAAAAAAAACAGTAAAAACCTAAAATTGCTCAAAATACATAGTCCATTACTTTAACTTTCATTGTGTGATTTACAAAAAAGTAATTTCTTTAAATTTCTAGTGTTATCAATAAACTACAGTATTAGAAAAAAAGTTCAATCTTTTAACGCTATGACGTGTGCGGACTTACATTGTGTTTGAATTGATGATGTTTCATTAAAATAAAAATCGGCTTTAAGCTTTAACTGGGAAGCTGAATCAACAAGAGCCTAGTTATATATATATATATATATAGAAATATATATTTATAATTATAATGTATATATATATATTATATATTATATATTAATAATATTTATATAATATATTATATAGCTGGACAAAGTTACCTAACGGCCACACGGAACGGAGGTCGGATCAAAAAAAATTGTCGCAGGGTAGCATCTATGAAACATAAATAGATGTTATAGCGGCGAAATGAATTTTTTTTTTACTTGTTCCAAGGCGAAGATGTTACTGACCAGGGTACGGTTTCAGCAAATAATTTGACATAGCTAAGAGCGTCATTCCCACAATAACGTATGGTACCGGTTCCGTTCTCCCTGCTAATGCCTCGCTTCTAGGTACGTGTGCAGTATTGTTTTCTAGATCCTTGTACAGTGAGGTGAACCTAAAAACACCCCCATCAGAAATACGTCCTTGGCATCCAACATCAGCGTACAATAACTTGTAGTTGGCTTCTGCAACGCCAAGGAACACAATGCTGAAGGTGCCTTTGTAGTTGAAATACAAGTTCCCGCTGTGTTGTGGGGCCACCATCTGAACGTGCTTACCATCAATACTGCCATGCATGAATGGAAATTCCATCTAACTTTTGAATTCCTTGGCAATATCACCATGTTGTTAAGAGGTCGGTCTCTATACGAAAAAATAAATAAAAAAATCACAATAATTAAAATTCTGACATATATATATATATTAATATATATATATAATAATTATATATATTATATAGTATATATTATATATATAATATATATACTATAGTATTATAAGCTCTTGACAACTTTTAATTTTAAAATGATTTCTTTTTGTTTCAGGACAGCTTGTTGGATACTAGTGATAGTAAGGAACAAGAAGAAGCTCTAAATGTAGATGCGGAACGTGAGGACGACAGCCCACCATTCAAAACACCAAGAAACCCTCCTAAACGCGTCCGAAAGAATGAGGACTCCCTTGTACAACAAGCTGTCAACTGCATGAAGTCTCTAGCAGAAATTGTTAATGCCAGAGATGAGCATTCGGTATTTGGGGAATATGTTGCGAATATAAAGTGAGAAATTGTAACAGGCCTAGGGTAGAGGTCTCTTTGGCTCAGCGCTATATTAATGATATTTTATTTCGATTGGACATGGGCCAACTAGCTGCAGAAATTCCCTCCATTCAGACTCCAAATACACCTTCCACCTCCATGTCATCAATCGCATCACATTCCCCATCATCATACGTTTCGCAAGACAGTTATTGCTCAAATCCTTCTACACCAACTGCAGGTGGTATAGAAGGAGTTGGACATGTTCAACTTCTGTTTGTAATTAAAAATTGGTAATTAAAATGAAAAACTCAATTATATTATTCTTTATTAAAACATGATGTTTTTTAATGATGATGATAATCGCTTCGGCAAAACTTCTGGTACTATTTCGATATTGCCTGCTTAGATATTCTGAACAATGTACATCAGCGCTGTGAATGCCATGGCTCAACTGCTATCCAGTTGAAGAGAGCTGGATGACGTTCTCTAAATTGTGTATCTATGCGTTTCATTATTTATCCTCCAACCATCACGCAGCAATATTCAATCAGCAGGCGTAAGCCGACCGTTAAATTGTGAAAACCCATGGCGACTTTCCATTCCTCAGTCCATTAGATAATGCTCATACCGTTCCTGTCATTTTGCAGTACAAACCCGCGTCCACCAACGTTCTACCTTTCGCGTTCTTTCACCTGTAATTTAGCACTAAGCAGAACCATTATACACAAACAAGTCCTCCATTTGGTGGACTGCCGAAAAAGATGAGAGGACGCTAATGTGACAAGAACCGTGTCTCGAGATTCGTCTCTAACGGTCTATTAGACAAATCGCGCAACATTATTACTAGTGTGGACAGGGGCAACATAGGGTAGGTAGCTCTACCCAATATTTCTGAGTCTTTTTAATAAAATAAATAATTGTAACTTAATTAAATTAATCAATTTGTATATGGATGAAGTGAAAAAAGAAATTTATAAAAAAAAAAAAAAAAACAAAAAAAACAACTAACGGTAATTATTAAATTAATTTGCAAATTTTCGCTCCTTACCACCTATCCTAAGAGTGAATTTCTTTGTTATCGGAGTACGTAAGAATTTAATTTTCTCCTATGTATTATAATGGTCAGGCCAGCAAAACATACCCGTCCTGCAGACGTAAAAAAAACATCGTACACTTATATATTAATATAATTACTGTATATTATATATATATATATATATATATTATATATATATATATATATAATATATATATATATATATATATATATATATATATATTTATATATTTATTCTTAATGTATTACCACAAGCCTCTTAATCCCGAGTGGTAAATTGGTCAGGGAAATATTGTGCGTATGTTTCCTGACAAGTGGAAGTCCAGGACATATTTAGCCCAAGCAGGCCCTGCTTCAGGCGACGTAGTCGGAATGCTTGCCACCGATAGCGTTGGTTCGGCATCATATACGCGGCTTTTCCAATGCAAGAAGCATGAGAAGAGTGATTTGTTTTGGATGAATGTTGGATTTCATGTGTTGGCTATGGTTGTAGTGAAGTGTGTGTATGAGATGTAGTGTAAGTGCAGCTATGTCGTAAACATGCAATACGTAAATCTTGCAGAAAATCTCCGACTAACGACAATTTTTTGTGTCTGTTCAGTGGCTACCCGACCTAGAACTCGAACCCATAACTGAGATGGGAATCCTTGTTCTAAGTGTGAGCCACTGCTCGGTTTCAATCTCCTGCAGGCTTGCTTATATTATATAATATTATATATATATATATATTGTATATATATATATAATATATATACTATATATATATTATAATATATATACTTATATATATCTATACTCTATATATATAATATATATATAATAATAATATATATATATTATATATATACGACAAGTTTCTTTTACGTATCAAAAGGAAGGCAGCAGCAGTGTTTATCTTGACGTCCTTTTGCTAGGTTATTAAATATTATTTTTGTATACTTAAGTGATATTTATCTTATATAATAAAATAAATAAAGTGTGCATAATGGAAGTAAGTAGATTTTTTTATTTGAAAAATGGCTTTAAAAGCTTATCTAAGAAGGAAAAAAAACTAATTTTAAAAAATCTTTTAAGGCTTACGTTTCTTTATAATAACAGTTAAAGTCAATGTTCAGAGAAGATTTCCTCTGTTTATTATTATTTTATATTAGTGATTATATATATTATTATTATTATATTATTATATATTTATTATTATTATTATTATTATTATAAAATAATTATAATTAATATACATAATAATATACATAATAATAATAATAATAAGTAATATAATAGTAATATTTAGACCTATATATAGCAAATAACTATCATTATCATAAAAAATATATATTAATAAAATATATAATAATATAATATACATATAATTATTATTATTATATATATATATTAATAATACATATATTATAAATATAGAGAATGAGAGAGAGAGCAGAGAGAAGAGCAGTGATGAGCCATTTCTAACCCCAATTATAATTCTTCTAAGGTTATCCCCCCTTGTGAGACTGAGACATAGGACAAGCATACAAAATCTTTAAATTTACTCTGTCCATTACTAACCGATGCACAATTCTATCTTCCTATAAATTATGGCCCCATCCACTCCAGATTCGTGATAATTACCTATTATAGAGTATATACTATGTTATTATAGTTTTTCATTAAATTTATTAGTAAATTAATATTTATGATATTTAAACTCTAATATGAAGGAATGTCCCAGTCAATCCGATATAATTAATAAATAATTATTACATCCTCTTGTTGAAATATTATTATTATTATTATTTTTATAATTATTATATTATATTATGATTATATTATTATTATTATTAAAATTTTCTATTATATTTTTTACTTTATGTTATATTTTGATCAGAATTCCCATCTTTTATATAAGTATTAAATTTAGCATAATTTAAAACTACTTTATTTATTTTTTATTTATTAATATAGAAATAGGATGACTTTTAGGATAAATTATATTATAGTATGTAGAACTATCATAATTATACATAATTTTCTACTTAAAGATGTAAATTTTCTTATATATAACAATGGGTCTCGATAAGATGAAACATCCCTGAAAATAGCCCAATTTCAGCTTTCATATGTCTCTCACTATTTATTTATAATATATTGTAAATTAAAGTGAGTAATGAGTGATATCAGTTAATTAAGTGATTATATTATGACACCTCAATAATTCATTAGTATTATTAATTTTTATTATTATTAATTATTATTATTATTTATTATTATAAAATGATTATGTAATTATTATTAAATGAACATCTCTTTGAACCCATAAATTAAAAAACATTTTATTAATATAACGCTTTTGTGAGCCTTTCAATAAATTGTTAACTATCTTTAGATATTATTAAATATTTTATATATATATATAATACTTATGATATATATATATATTAATATAAGTTAACTTATTATCAGTTATCTTCCAATTGTCGAGTTTATAAACGTATTTACATTTTGCTATAAAATTATATATCTTTTATAATCTTCTATTAATATAATAATTAATAATATTTTTATAAATATAAGATGAAGGAATAAAATATATAGAAAGATTTTGAGTAGTTTATCCATAACAATAAATAAGATTGCAATATTTTATATCCAGTACATAAGACCTCGCATTCATGCTAGGTAAACAAGAACTGAGGTTCACTCGGGATCTTTTTTAATCATATAAATGATCTTATAAATATAAATATAAATAATTGTATCAGATACTTTATTCGCAATATATACTGCTACTTCATAGATTTAACTACTACATACTACTGAACATCATCTACCTACTTAATAATATTAATTATAATATATAATCAATAATATATAATATAAATAATAATATTGATTATAATAATTAAAAATTAATAAATAATAATTCAAATATAAATCAATTTTAAAATCACGCAATGAAAAAAATTGTTTTAATGAATGCGATATTTATAATCTTCCATAGGTACCGTCGACCAGTCAGATGATTAATATTCAATTCATAACTTTCGGCTCAGTGGCCAGAATTTGTATATTAATACATCTGACCTTATTCCCGTAATAGGCTGGCATTTTTTTTGTAAAGAATGAATAATTTTTTCCTATTTATATTTAAACTTATAGATACTTGGGGATACTCATTAACTTCATCTTCAAACAACCCTAGTTTCATCCATCTTAAGAAATAGCGATATGTTACTGTAAGGAATGTATAATTGAAAGAATTTTTCTTAAGTATTTACAATATGATACTTTTTATACAAAATTCTTGTATATGATTTGTTAATTAAAAGTTCATGATATCGAAATTTCATAGCATCTTTATATAATCTCAATAGATCTTCCTATGTAGGAATATGTCTTTATAGTAGTTACAATTATTATTAGTTTTATTGTAAGTTGAATAAAGATTTTTTTTTTTAAATTATAGAGGTAAACATTTGCTACTCTATCCATTTCTCATCATAATAATTTATAGATAAATAAATATATAATATAGTAAAATAAATATTATATCATTTATTATAACTTATCCACTTATATTTATGAATCTTTTATGCAGCTAACCGATTAATAGGCCTAATGGTCGACTAGACCTTATTGATTAAAAGCTTTGTTCCAGAAGTATTGAATATTTCTTGTATACCAGAATAAGTCCGATATTTTACCGATTGGATATCCTCAATTTGTATAGTGTCTGACTTTTTGTGAGTGTACTTCCTCCTCTGCGAGAACATCAAATCCTTCAGATAATATGGACCCAATGTATTAAATAATAAGGTAACGACTATTAAAAGATTATTAAGAACGTCCCCGGATTATACTCTACTCTTGAGTGAGTATACATCAGAAACTATTTCCGTAGCTAGATTATTTTGTTTTCTGGTAGTGCCACTACCAAGATCTGCTACATTAAAGTACACTATAATATATGTACTATTCCAAAATTTGCGTAATAATATATTGTGATATATGACTATATGTTCTAGTGTATCTATGTAAGAGGTATATTACAAATTGTTTTTACTAAGAAATATAGGATATAATCGATATATATAAAATATATATTTCATAAATAGTTTAATAATTTTTACAATATTACGTATGAAAGGTAACTAGTAAGTCGTCTATTTTTATATATACTATTTTATTTTTACTTATTTTATTTATGAATTAATTTTATAAGATATGATACTCAATTTTTAGAACGAAATAACATACTCATAATCATTTTAAAAACATTCTCAACTTTTCCATTATCATATTCCCTTCCTAATTTTGAATATACTCTTATTACATATTACTAACATTTATTATTATTTATTCAACTTATATATTAAATTTAAATTTATATATGATTTTCTCTATAAACTGAGAATCTATATATATTATAACTATATATTTATATATATTAATATATATTAAGTAATATGATAATATATATAATAACATATTTATAATATTATTATATAATATATATATTAATTAATATATATATATATATATTATATATATATTAGTAATTTATATTATTAATAGAATATATATATTAATATTTATATTATATAATATTAATATATATAATTATATAATTAATACTCTATATTAATATATTATAAATTAATATATATATTATTTAATATAATATATATAATAGTTATATTATTAATTATATTATTATAAGATAATATTATATATATATATATATATATTAATATAATATAGTTAATATATAAATATATTATATAGTATAATTATTATATATATAATTATATATATAGTTATATATAATTAAATATATAGTATATATTAATATTATTATATTATATATATATATTATGATATATTATTAATATATATATTATTATATATATATTAAATATCTTATATATATAGTATATAAATCAATACGGTGGCTTATATTTTTAAAGATCCTAGTTTAATTTCAGCAGAGTAAGTCTGTATACTGAAACCTTAAAATAAGAAAAAATACTGGATGAGAGCGGTGAAGAGTCAACTGAGGTGGATATTTCAAAAACCTTCAATATTTTATCTAAATAAATAAAAATATCACAAAACAAAATGGAATTTTATCAATAACGACTGTCAGACTTTGTTTGCAATTAAAATTCAGAATAACAATCCCAAAGAAGATAGATTGTCAAAAAAGTACAATAAATTTTCATGATTATATCATAATTCATAATACCTTACATAAACTCAGTTCCTTACGCTCATCACAGACAAAACAAAAGATGGATAGGAATTACCAAATGAACACACTTGTAGAAATAGAGAAACGAACAGAAAACTGTCGATTTATTTGTGGATTATAAAAAATAAGAAGTGACAAACATCTTTATTTTCCGTTATTATGGTATAGTTTTTTTTCTCGGAAAGCTTTGCAGTTCACCACACGTTTTAGTAAAATAAAAGGGTATATAGAACAATAAATATAGCTCTATCTGTGAAGGTATAAATCTCCATAATTAGAAGTTAAATATGTTATTTACATTCTAGCAATCCTAGTTATACCACGACTTCAAACCATTATGAGATCTCCAGTCCCTATCCATATATAATTCCACAAACCAGAATCAGTAATGATGAAACAAAAGCTATATAGTGCATGAACTCAATATAATTATATAAATCAATCTTTAACATTGCTTGATATAACAGTAAAAATGTTTATTAAATTAATTACCATTATTATTTTATATGTAAATTCTTTAATATAATTTCAATATATATAAGTAGCACCACAAGTAAGCGATAGCTTAAAAAGTGATGCAACAGTTACCCACCCTCCGGGGTATTCTTTAATGGCGTTAAAATTCTTTATCATATTATATCTGGTCTCAAATACTAACGTAGCCCTACAATTCTATAATTTCCATTATTTTGGTGATTTCGACACAGGTATAGGTGCATAAATTACCTATAACTTATTTACTGTATTATAGTTTTTTACTTCCTAATTATTATAAACGAATATTTGATTTTTATTATATATCATGATGAGTTTAATATCATATAATGTTGGTATACCAATATTATTTATTATTACTCCTCCATTCTGAATAATTATTATATTTATTATTTAATTATTATTATTATTATTAATTATATTATATTATTATTATATATTATTATTTTTTTTATATATATCTATTAATTTATAATTAATTATATATTATTATTAATTATTCTTATTATTTATTATTATATATAATATTTCTCATTCAATATTTATAATTATAATATTATATAAATGGATCATATACACTATTATTAGTGTATATATGATTGATATAATATTATTTAATGATTATTTAGTTTAGGTCCTATGTAGTGTATGATTCATTATTATTATATTAATAAATAAAATAGTTATTTTGTTTATCTTTTTTAATTTATTATTATTACTTATTAGTTATAAAAATATTACCTAAAAAAAAATCTACCCTTACTCATTTTATATAATTATTATAAAAAATACCTGGCTAGCTTATAGGTAATTTAAAATTATATTATTATTAATTATGTGTAAACTTATACATAATTAATATAATTTTTCTACTTAATAGATGAAATTCAATAATGAACATTAAGTTATTAATTATCATCATAATTAGCTCAAAGGTGGGTATGAAATACATCCCCTGAAAGAGCCCCATTTCAGTCATTGCTATATATTAATGTTATTTTTTAGATATGAGTGTTAATTTTGTAATTGATTTATTATATACACTTAAATATTATTCAATTATTATTATTATTTTATTATTATTAATTATTTAAATATATTATTATCTTAATTTCTTATTCTTCATTTATATTATGTTCTTCTTTAACTATTTCTTTAATTTTTAAATTGATTACAATCTTCTTTCATGTAATATTACTTATTTTTTAAGTCTGTTTTTGTGAGACATTGGTCTTAAAAATATATAGATATAATAAATATACAATAATTATATATATATATATATAATTATTAATATTAATATATAGATTCTATATTAATTAATATTAATAATATTATATAATATATATATTAATAATATATTATATAGTATATATTTAGGTTATTATTATTATATTATATTATTATTTAGTTATATAATGTTACATCTCTATATTATTGAAACCTATATAATTGATGTTAATTTTAAAGATATTTAATAATAATAATATATTATTGAAAATAATAGCTAAAATATATATATTTAATATATTAATATAAATATATATATATATATATTAATATTATTATATATTAATATATAATATATATATATATATAATATTATGATATATATATTAAGATATAGGTATATTATATATTATATATATATATATATATATATACTAGATATATATATTTGCTAATATTTTTTTTCTATGAGTCAATACTCCATTCATATTAGGACAATTTTATCGTCTGAGGATCTGATATGTTCAGCATTATAAAAGATATAATAATTTATAATAATTAGTAAATAAAATAATTGTAATCATATACTGTGAATTAAGTATAATTAATACTATAATAAAAGCTCATACAACTCTACTACTACTACTAATAAATAATATATAATAATAATATATTTAATAATATATATTTAATATTTTAAAAATCATACAATGTAAAATTAAAAATTTTTTAAGGATGTACGATATTATTCTGTCTCACTCATATGATACCTAGCCATCCAGTCAGAGATATTTACAATTTCATCACTTGCGGCTCAGTACCAGATTTGTATTTAAAATACTGACTCTTATGTTACCGATATAGCTGGACTTTTTGTATAAAGAATAATTTGAAACATTTTATTACTTAAAAAAACTTGATAATATTGTAACAAAAATGATAAATGAATCCATTATATATATTACTTTTTAGTTTTAAAATCTTTCTGTAAGAAATAGCGATATGTACTGTAATGGATAATATATTAGTATTAATAATTGAAAGGAATATTTTCTTTATTTTTAACAATAATTGATAACGTATTTTAACTAAAATCGTTACAATATTTTATAATTAAATATAAGTGTAAATCTGAGATATCGACATATTATTAATGCACTCTCTAAATTAATAGACATTCCTTATGTAGGAATATGATGTATTTAATTAAGTAGTATTATTTATAATGTTTTTTAATGTAATTTTGTAAAGATATTTTTTTTAATTTATTATGCGTAATTTATTAATTATTTATACATTCTAAAATTATATATTATGATTAATAAAAATAATATTCATATGAAAAATAATATATATCATTTATATTAAACTTAATCCAAGCTTTATGAATTTATTGACATAGATATAAGGTCCTAAATGAGCAACTTTGCTAAAAATTGTTCAGTGAAGTAATTT
This sequence comes from Trachelipus rathkii, assembly GCA_015478945.1. Classification (NCBI taxonomy): domain Eukaryota; kingdom Metazoa; phylum Arthropoda; class Malacostraca; order Isopoda; family Trachelipodidae; genus Trachelipus; species Trachelipus rathkii. The sequence goes on from JABUQX010079806.1 coordinate 45,177, forward strand.
CTTTGCTTTACCAAACTCATTACATTGGTCCACCAATATGAAATTGCTATGATTATTTTTGAATATGGCACCCCTGATATATGTAAATCGTAGCCCCTCCGTTCTCTATATCGTCCTAGTGCGTGAGTGAGTGAGGAATATATATTAGTTCTATCCTCTTTCTAGTTCGCTCTCCCTATACTCCACTATCCGTAAAGAGCGTGAGAAACAATAATTTCTCTGGTTTTGGCTTTTCTCGATATCATATTTATTGTGAAGATGAGAGTGATAAAATCTTATCCTCTCTATACATCATATAAATTTCCCTCATGAGAAGTGATTATCAGTTAATAATTAGGACTTTAATACATAATATTAATTGGATAGAGTTCGGTCTCTCAATTTTTATGAAAATGATATGTAGTAAAGTTTGTGATTTGGGCTGAAGATTGAGTACATCTCCTCTTAGTTATAATCATACTATTTAAACGAAGAGTACCGATACCAATTCGTTGGAACTAGCATCCGACATCTATGTCTTAACTTTATACATATAGTTTCAATGTTTTGTGTTACAGGCGCGTAGTATTACCAAATGGGAGCGTGCCCCAAAACTGATGATTCGTGTATGTGTGACTCTCGTGAGAAAACGCGCTATAAATAATTAGTGTGTTGTAAGTCGTTAAAAGACTTTAATAAATTTCTACTATCGATGAGGTCATTTAAAATGTTTTGTTTAATTATATATTTTAATATTATTACTATTAAGGCTTAGTTCTTTTATTTTTTAATTTTAAACTTTTAGTCTTCTCCGTCTCATCATCAGTGTGTGTGTACTCGCCTAAACTCTCAGATGATCCGCATTACGATATTAGCCTAATTGATTTCGTCCAACCGATGTTCTATGACCTTGTCACCAACTCTCTATATCCTTCATCTCATGGCACACTTAGAACGCTTTATATATCCTATGTCACGGCAGCTTTTGCTCACTTCCACAACTATTCTAGTTCCCTTATGTGTGTGTCATTATTTATCTATCTCGTGTGCTCATTATATTATATATTATAATATATTGTATATATATAAATATATATATTATAATATAATAATATAATATACTATATAATATATAGATATATATATATATATATATATTATATATATATATATATATTATTATATATATTATATATATATTTATAATAATTATTATATATTATAATATATATATTACTATATTATATATATATTAATAATATATAATTATATTTGTAATTCAAATTTTAGATGATTGAATATATAGCTTTATATTTATGCCGCTGAGAGAAAGTTCATATATTTTCGTGTAAAATTGATGGAATCTTATCTGCATGATAAGAAATAGGTCTAAACCAGTCGACTATGTCACTGAGTGTAAATTTTGAAGATCATCATAGTTCTAAAATTGGATTACATTTTCTTTATCATTTTAGACTATCGTACGTTCTCAACCTTATGGCAACCAGTATAAGCCAGATGCTTATAAATTACCATCCTGAAACTCGGCGTTTGTTTGTATTGCAGTTTGAATCTAGAATCGTCTCGTCCACATATGTTTTATTTACCCCATATAGGCAGTATATTTTCATGTTGAATAATTTGATTTAGCAACCTAAAATTTAAAGATAATTCTTTGACATCTTTTTTTTTTAATTAACTACACTACGTATTTCTATATAGTATAGTGAGGTATCCTATGACGCCGTATATTATTGGACGGCATGTGATATATACCG
>JABUQX010079807.1:0-27833 GCA_015478945.1 Trachelipus rathkii
AGAAAGCACGTAAGTGAAAATTTAATTAAAAGGTACATCTAACCTATTTTATTTATTTAGATCTACATAAATTAATTTGCTAATAAATAATATATATAATATATATATATATATATATATATGATATTATATATATATATTATATATATATATATATATATATATATATTATGATTATATATATAATATAAATATATTATATATATTATATATATAATATATATATATATAATATATATATATATATATATATATATTTAAATTAAAGAACATAAGTGAAATAGAATTAACTGCCTTCTCTCGGATTGAACCACCGCATGTTGCGACATTGAGGACAATATTTGCTTCGATGCTTACGACTGAGCCATCCCTTCAAGTTCCAAAAAAGTTGAGTCAAGAACAGTTTTAAAGCAATCGAGTTCCTTCAAGGCGACATTTACCAGGTGTCCAGCCTATCCTATCTCTTTCTTAATAATATTTAGGTGTTAAATATTGCAATAATCGCATTTTATTATTTAGATATTAAATAAGAACATAATGGGAAAGTAAGAAATACTGCCTCTCCGGATTGAAACCTACCGATGTTGCGAAATGAGGACAATATGCTCAATGCTTTACGACTGAGCCATCCCTCAACCCAAAAACCCAGTCGCAAAAGCATCGAGCATATTGTCCTCATTTCGCAACATGCGGTGGTTCAATCCCGGATAAGGCAGTAATTCTTTACTTTCCCACTTATTTCTTTATTTAACATCTAAATAATAAATTGCTCGATTTATGCAATATTTAACACCTAATATATAAGATCGAGGGATAGGAGGCCCTGGGACTACCTGGTGATGTCTCCTTGAAGGGAACTCGATTGCTTTAAAACTTGTTTCTGAACTCACTTTTTTTTGGGTTGAAGGATGGCTCAGTTGTATAGAAGCATCGAGCATATTGTCCTTATTTCGCAACATGCGGTGGTTCAATCCGAGAAGGCAGTAATTCTTTACTTTCCATAACTTATTTCTTTATTTAACATCTAAATAATAAATTGCGATTATGCAAATTTAACACTATATATATATATATATATTATATATATAATATTATATAATATATGTATATATATATATATATTATATAATATAATAATATAATATATATATATTATATATATATATATATATATATATATTATATATAATAATATATATATAGGTAAGGGGTTCAAAACTCCTTAGGACAATTTGAATATAATACAAATAGATGTTGGCGTTTATTGCACAAATATCTTGTATAGTATTATATATTATATATATATATATAATATAATATATATTATGATATAATAATATTAATATATATAATATATATATATATATAATATATTATATATAATATATAATATATATATTATTTATATATATAATAATATTTTGTATAATATATAATATTATAATATATAGTAGTATAGGGCGCACAACTGACAGCCAAACGTGAAATCCGAAGTTGCAACCGATGTTGCAATGTTGCAGAATCAATTTTGCATCCCCCATAACATTTGGTTTTTTTCAAGGTGACGTGTCAAGGTTATAGGTTTTAAAGTCGGTGAGACCGAAATTTAAGGTCTGGAAGACCTTTTTGGGAGGTTTAGCCTCCCAAAAGGGGGTGGACCCCTCCCAAAGGGGCTTTTTTGGTTACTAGATGGTTTTATGATCGGTAGATCATTTTTGATGGCTCCAATCGATTTATTGTGACGATTACCTATATCGATGGTTAAATCGTCTTTCTACGTGCTCTGGTTGGCATTAAGCACTGGACCACAGCTTTTCCTCAAAAAGTATAAGAGGTCATAGTTTGGAAACTGGAATATAAGGTATGTATGGGTTAAGCATGAAACCGTGTAATTTAAGTCGTGGGATGTATATAGAGGGTGTCGCCCCCAAGGGTCGCTACGGATATTGCGCTTACGCCTTTGTTTTGCTGTGATCTGAGAAGCAAGTTAGCCTGAATAGGTTAGCTTCATGCGTGATAACGTAAATCTCGTCGCAACAGAGTACGTCAGTGCGCGAGCGCTCGCACACCACACCCCCCCTTTAAAAAATTAAATGATCTTAAAGACTGAAACTCGAACAGGATAGAGGAGTCGATCGGAGAAACGGTAGTTGGATCGAATTCGCTTCGATTCCAGGACCCCTTGGAGAGGGAGGGAGTTGGGGTGGGGGGAGGGGGAGGGGGGTCTCATTTGAAAAAAAGAAGATAGAAATGCTGGAATCAAAACATGAGTAAGAAGAAGAAGAAGAAAGGAAGAAGAAAGAGTAATATACGAGGAGGAGGAGAAGGAGAAGGAAGAAGAATGAAGAATGAGAAGGATGAAGGATTCAGAGTTGGTAGGGGCACCGGTGCTGGGTGCTGTGCCGAGTTAGTAAACATTCAATTTAATAATATAACAATATCAATTACTGTTTACATAACTGATTCTGTTCTATCATGTGCATATCGTCAATTGCATTGCATCTTGCACAGATCAAACCGTTTTTTCCTAGAACGTTGAAGACTAACATTTATATTTTTGAAATTTTCATTTTTTTTTATAAACGTTAACTAATATAATTTTTTCCTAAGTTGAAACATGCATATACTGTTTACTATTTTTTTATAAGTTTTTATTTTACATTTAGCCTATACTTTGTATTTAATTTTATTATTTTAATTTTTATTTTTTATTTTTTATTTTTAAATTTATTTTTCTAACTTTTTTTTTTATTTTTATTTTTTATTTGTTATTTTTTCATTTTTATTTTTTATTTTTTATTTTTTTCATTTTTATTTTTTTATTTTTTATTTAAATTTATTTTTCTAACTTTATTTTTGTTAATTTTTATTTTTTTGCATTTATTTGTTTTTATTTTTTTTTTTTTATTTTTTTTTTTTTTTTTTTTTTTTTTTTAATTTTTTAATTTTCTAACTTTATTTTACATTTATACATTGTTTAATTTTTTTTTAATTTTCTAACTTTATTTTACATTTATACATTGTTTAATAATTTTTTTTTTATTTTAATTTTTTTATTTTTTTTTTTTTAATTTTAATTTTTTTTATTAAAATTTTTATTTTTTTTTTTTTTTTTGTTTTATTTGCTTTAATTTTTTTTTTATTTTAATTTTTAACTTTTTTTTTTTTTTTATTTTTTTTACTTTTACTTTATTTTCATAAGTTTTATTTTACATTTATTACTTTTTGTTTAATTTTTTTTTTTTTTTTTTTATTTTATTTTTTTTTTATTTTTTTTTTATTTTTTATTTTATTTCTTTAAAACTTTTTGTTTTACTAAAAAATTTATACTTTTCATGTTTATAACGTAAAAATTTACGTTTTTACATACCCTAAATCAGTAAAATCTAAATCAGTAAATCAAATCACCCCCAAACTCGCCTTTCCCCACCCCTCTCCTAATCTATTGATTCTATTGATCTATTATTTCATATGTCATTTTTTGTATAACATATCTCAAATAAAGTTCTCAGAAAAAATTTCATAGTAAATTATTTAACATAACCTACCCTAAACCTATCTAACCTATAACACACCACACAACACACACACACACAACACCTACACACACACACACACACAAACAACTAAATAAGTTGCTATCGTGAATGAAGTTCTATGGTAAAAATTAGAAAGTATTTTTGCTACACTTTTTCCAAGCACATCACCAACATATCAACTAAGAATAAATACAACACACCACACCACCACACACATCTACACACACACAACAGCACACACACACACACATCACACACACACACAAATAACTGAAAATTATTTAAGAAACCAACAGCAGAGTAATATAACTAACATTACATATCAAACGTAACTTATTCACACTTTTTCATAGAAATCTTAACATATTGTAATTTACATTAACATAGCAATATTTAACAAAGATTTGCCGGCACCTAACCTAGCATTGTAATCAACTAAGAATAAATATCACACGCACACACATACACACACCACACACACACACAACACATCCACACCACACACACAACACACACAACACTTTACGCAATAGTAACACCTGAAATATATTTTTAGGTTTATCTCTTTTTAGGCTCCGCCCCCTTTCAAAAAAAATCAACGCGAAACATGAAAATGATTATGTAAGTTAATAAAATATAGACTTTTATTATTTACATTTTATTATTCAGAATATTTGTAAATGGAAAAAACATTAAACATTATACATTAAACATAGATTAATTAATTTATTAATTATATTAAATTGGAAATTATTAAACACTATAACCATAATGGAAATGCAGTGCGCACAAATGGAATTTTAACTAAGAGATTCGCTTGTCGGTTGTGTGTGGCCATTTTAAGTAACCTCAGCAACAATACTATAACACTCCATATTTTCCCAAGGCTGGAAAAGGATAATTAGCACACTATAGACATACCGCTCCTCTGTACTCCCGTGTAAATAGCATTAGGATTCTGTGACTCGTCTATTCTTGCAGCTTTTTTATGAGGTAGGTCATCGTCTCGTACATCATCTTTATCAACATTATCAATTTGTATTTTCAATTTCATTGCCTTCACTGTAACATCATGGTTTTTGATATCATTGTACCATGACTCACGGGACCTATACTATTTTCAGAGCAACGATCATCCGTTAACTTTTAACAATTTTTCAAAATTAATAGTATCTCTTTTGTATCTTTATTGATTGTAAGACCTTTGGCTTTTACAATATATTTTAATATTCCCATTGCTGCAGTTTTATTCTATACAACATAAGACTTAGTTCGCATACACACAAAGGAAATTCGCGTAAGTGCTCCAGAACCGTATTCTGTCTATTTCTTCTTTAGTTCACCTTAAAAGTTTCCTGTTTCAATAACTTCATCGTTTCTCCAGCGACAAAAATACAAGAGTCTTTATCGCAGTACAATGCCCTTTGTTTGACTTTGTTAAGTAGCTCGTATAATTTTATACGGGCATAGGCAGTCGTAAACGATGCGATATGAATATTTGTAGCAGTTGACGTGCGTTCGACTAGTGCATTTTGACCAAGTGTTAACAACATATTACAGCTATTGAATAACGCTAGTGACTTCATTGTCACTGATTGATTAGTTCCCATACTTGTTTATCACTTGTACATTACTACATTCTCATCTTGTAGGCGTATTTGTGGCAAATTTTCCCCAAATGAGAATCTGAGACATAATTTTGCATGAACCGCATCCCAGGTTTTTCCTTGAATATTGTTAATGATCATAGTTCGAACACCTTCCTTCTCTGTGAAAAGACGGCAAACTCTTTTAAGTTTTCTTCGAATCAGGATCGTCTTTCGTGAATATTTATTGGTGGTCCTGATGCCTCTGTTTTTTTTTAAGAAGTGGTTCACATATCCTGCAAATATAAAACTCCTTCTCTTTAAACGACCAAACTTCAAATATTTTAAATATTTCGTACCCCATCTCTAATGCTAAGAATTTCAGTGTTGTGTATACACTTCAAATACACGTCATTCTTATCATTGATTGCATTCGCACAAAGTGTTTCTATCACTAGCATTTTAACACCAGAGGGAAATATTAATTATTTTTGGCTGCGTTTTTATAGCGATGAACTGGGATGTATAATCTTGAGGGGGAAGACACTTAAGTAAGCGTACCTGAAATAATTTATCATTGATATAACCTATTCCTAAGATGATTCAATGTCCTGGTACTTTTTATCACCTATTTAGTTTCAGGGGGCCACAAGGGTACTTCATTCGTTTCTGAACATAAGGATAATAGCGATTGTATAGTCCTACAATACATGATCTTTTCCTTTTGTGTGGGTAGTAATTACGAATGGTCATCTGCGGCTCCAAACAATGAATTGTCTATTATGATCTGTTGTTAACAACACGTTGCTAAGTACGTTGATTATATAGTTCACTAATGCTTAATGTTTTCATCGGTATGAATCAGGATCTGAATAGAGTTGGGTTTTTGAACCTCTCATCACATTCCCACGACACTACTACATTAAACCCCCGGCTTCTTTATACCTATCTTTTTGTTTCATGGTGAGATTGTAGCGGTCAACACCGATACGCCTAATGCAACATCCACTTTTCCTTTATTACAGTCTTTATGTCCATGCCATGCATAACTAAAATAAAGAAAAGCAGTTTTCACTCCGCTAACATAACTAAAACCATTACGGTAAACCCCATTTGTTCAGGAAATTGAAACTTTTCTCTCCACCGTTTGCGAGCATGCCTTATGTCTATATTGTTCAATTTTTTCTGATACATAAGCCAGCGAAGCTTCATAGGTGAAAGGTTTAGGGTTCTCTCGACCTAAAATAGTAATTTTTTCCTCAGGCATAAACACATTTTTTATAAAGTGTACAAGCATAAAGAGGCAATATTTGTTGTGGGTGTTATCTAGACAATCTATAATCAAGTCCCCTTGGCTAATTTATAAGTGGTTGACTCCAGGAGCAAAATTCAATAAATTAATTTATCGTTATTTTAATAATGTTAGTTTAAAGAAGCATAAATTGATTTCGTCAAGACTATCCGAACCTAACCAATAAAGAACCAATTAAACCTAACTTAACCTACCTAAGCTACAAAACTTAACTAAATATACCTAAACCTAATTATTAACGGATGTCACCAACTTATAAATTTCCAAAATTCTTTAATGAAACTACCTCTAACTGCTCATAACATTTTTCTTAATATAGTTAACATCTGGGCACAATATCTTTCACTTCTCTCAAAAAATATGTTTCTTTGCCTATAAACTTATTCAATACTTCTGTCAAATCTCTATGCTTTTTATCTGTTACATTTTGAATCTACGTCGAAGAATTTCTTATCTGGAATAGGTCCTTTATATTCAATGTATCTCTTTAAAAAGTAGTACTGGGAAAGACACACCCTTGGATTTGTCCTTTTTCACTGACACCCATTACACTTGGCAGTGCTTTTCAATGCACATGGTGTGAAAAACAACGTATCCCTGAAGACTATATTTCCATTCGATCCCATTGAAATTATTTTATTGCCTCTTTAGGATGTCTTCTGATAGAATCTGAACTTGGTGTGTCAGTAATGACGCATATACATACGTTGATGACAATATTTTCACGCCATTATAATGCAGCAGATCACTACTTTTGACTCAGTGATTTTTTTCCTCTGAAGAACCCATCAAAGTCATAAATTTGATTTTACAGCGTTTTTTGTTCGTCGTCTAATTAAATGGGTTTCTTGTTCTTGGGCCACAATGTTGAACATAACTTTCAACCATCTCTTATCTGTGCACTTTCGCATATCATCTGGCATACCAGTAAATAAGGAAGCAATTCTATTATTCTTCTTCTTTTATCATCATAGCCTTTATCCTCCTGGTATGTCTCGATATATCAATCAGTAACATGTAATGAACCCACCGGATCAGTAATCTTTCTTCTTCTTAATTTTCTTTTCAAGGTACATATATATATTCGTCTTCTTTAGCACCGTATTTTTCTTACATATAGTACAGTAAAGGCTTTTTGTACAGTCGTGTTTTTGAAACTACCGTAGCGATCAGTTCCTCATTTGCTCAAGGGCAGAATTTGCAAATCTATAATTTTCTTGCACGTATTTATTATCTAGATGTTTTTTAAAACGATTGCATTATTATAAAATTGCACGATTACATTCACCGCATTCATGGAATATACATCGTGTTTCAAATAGCCTGACACTTATCGTTCTAGCACTGTCTAACAGATCCATAATGTTCACAGTCTAATTTATGTGTAATATTATTACTGTTGAAAGTGTAACAATTGTACAAAATATGTACTTGAATATTTACTTTATTAAATAATTTAATATATGGGAAAATTAAAGCTATGAAAATCTTAATTTAATAAATGCATTTCTATATATTAACCTCGGTTGGTACAGAAAATTATTTAATTTTTCCATGCCACCAATATGATAAACTAAGCAGCTTAAGGTTTAAATTTTGTTTTTTTTCGATTCGATCAAGCTCTCTGCTCTCATTCAAGCTGCCTTTTTACGAGCTCTGCCTTTAAAGCTCTGCTATTTACCTATCACCTGATTTTTAAAGTGATTACCATCTTGACCCCCTTTACAGTTATTGGTCAAAGATATGTGTTATATAATCCTATATTTTTTATGTTATATATGGCCTGGGAAAATAATATCTACGTAAGGTCCAATTACCCAGTATTGGAAGTTTGAATAACAAATCCTTCCCTCTGAGTCTGGGGATTTTGGTGAATGGCAGCAAAAAAACCATCGGAAAAGATCACAATGGAAAAATTCCAACCAGGTAAGAAGTGCAATTTTGTATTTTCAATTTTCATTTGTTGATCAAACTTGAGATCTAGTTTTAAAATTAAATTCTAATACCTATTGGTTCATATATATTACATAGTTAGTTGTTCTCCAAGCCCTCTTTAGTTGATTGTTAAAAAAGCTGCAATTACATATAAAAATAAACGGCAATAGAAATACCTAACGGCAATAGATGCCATTAGGAATTACGGAGTCCAAGGAACCTATTAAGTTTATTGTGTATTCATTTGCAGCTTGGGCAGTGCAAAGGAAGTGCAAAAATTGGGAATTTGGCTGGCTACCCATGATTAATTTAATAAGTTTATTAATATATTTTTGTAAATAATGTATGTAATGATTTTAATACCCCAAATTATTATGTAAATAAATTAACTTTTACTATTTACAAATTTCATTTGCCAAAGGTTTTAATGCAATAATTCAATAGAAAATTTGTAATTGGCATCCAGCGGGATCTCAGTGTCCCGAAACACTTTTGCCTGTCTGCCATTTCTCCCTGGACCTCTTGGGGACTGAGTTAATTTGTGTGTTATTTGATACATTTAAATATATTTAATAATTATAGCTTCCGAGTATTTTTGATTTTGAATTTGATTTAAAATTTGAATATCGTAAATTTTTCCAGTTAAATTCCTTAATTAATTATTTAGTTTATTTATATACCTGTTACATTTATAATGTTGTTTGACAAAAGATTTGATGAGCACTCTAAAAAATTAGATGGTGAATTAAATACCTCAACTGCTGAGGCAGATGGTGACATAAAAGTTAAAGTTAGGCAAAGAGGAAACAAACGTTCCTCTGTAACTAAAACTATATCATATATAGAAACAAATCCACCACAAACTCAAGCTGACTTTATGATGTTCATTACTAAGTTGGAAAGCTTACTAGATATAATTAAAGGGTTTGATAATGATATAGAAGTTTATATGCTACAGAAAGATTTATGGACAGATGAAGATTATAAAAAACAATCTTCACTGTGTGAAAATTATGTTGATAAAATTTTACTTATGTTGGCTAATTTAAAAACTTCTTTAAAATCTTTAACTACTGTGTCTAGTGATGTAAATGCAAATCCTAAAGTAAAATTGCCCCACATAGAGCTCCCAACCTTTAAAGGAGAATCAGAAAATTTTGAAAAATTTATGACATCTTTTGAATCTTATATTAATAAATATAACTATACTTCTTTTGAAAAATATGGTTATTTACTTAGACAAGTATCGGGTCCAGCTCGTGAACTTATAGAATCGGTAGACATTAATGGTACAGAGTATGAAACTGCAAAGTCATTATTAGTTAACTTTTTTTCTGATAAATTACAACAAATATATTGTGTTATTGATAAAATGGTAAATTTAAAATTTAATCCTAAAAACCCTTATCATTGGTTTAGTGAAACAAAAACTTTAATTGCTCAGATGAATAGATTAAAGATAGATGGTGATTTATTTGCTCAGTACTTTATTTGGAAAAGTTTAGGTGATAAGTATAAAAATATTTATATAGGTATAGTAAATAAGTCTAAACCATCATTAAATGAAATTTTGGAAAATTCTTGTGAAATGATTAATAGGATAGGTGAAATTAAAAATGTTTCCAATAATAGTGTTAATGATACAAAAAGTTCAAACATTGTCAAAGAAGTTAAAGACACTATTGCTCTTGCTGCTCATACTGCTAATGATAAAAAGGTTAAAGTTGATATTTATAAGGGCTGTTGGCTTTGTCAGCTGGCAGAAAGTAATGACTGGCAAAATCATAGAATTTGGAGTTGTCCTAAATTTAAAAGCCCTCAGGATAAATTTAAGAAAATCATAGAATTTAAAGGTTGTACGAAGTGTGGAAAGCCTTTTCACTATTATAAAAATTGTAGGAGTAAATTCTCTCGTAAATGTAAGAACTGTAATTATTTTCATGCTGAATTTTTATGCATTAAAAAACAAAAGACTGTTAATGATGACACTAAGGAGAAATTGCCTTTAAAAAATGATTCCCAAACTAAAGAAGTTAAAGTTAATGTAAATCCAATAGAATTAGAACATGTTTCCAATATAGATGAAATTTTAGAGGTTAATTGCATGTTAACAAAGAACCCACAGAATATAATAGTTCCTACCTTTTCTGCCCTTATAGAAGACAAGTGTGCTAGAATAATATATGATTCAGCTTCTATGAGTACATTTATTGCACTTAATAGCTTGAAAAGATTTAATTATGTTGTACTTGAAAAAAATGTAGTAATTAAGGTAAATGGTTTCAATTCAAGTCAACTTTATAGGACATTTGTTGTGCAGTTAAAGTTAAATATTAATAATAAATTAAATAACATACCAGCTATTGTAGTACCTGAAATTAGGTCTAAAATCAGTATTCAAAACTTAAATTCTATAGTTGATAGGTTTAAGGACCATAACTTTGCTTTGGCAGACAAATTGATTGAAGAGAGAGAGGATGTGGATATTTTGCTTGGAATAAATGAGCTGTATGTACTACCTGTACATTCATGTAGTTTTGGAAGAAAAAATAATCTTTCTTTATTGTATTATACTTCTCTTGGATTTATGTTGGGTGGTGATTTAACTGTTTTGCAGAGTAATATTAAATATCTTAGTTTATTGGACAAATATGTAGAATGCTTTGATGGACTAGAAAAGTACATTAAGAAGGATGAAAGTATTTGACAAGAGGCTGAGAACTTAAAAGTAGGTATAAATTTGAATGAGAGTTATGAATTAGATTATTTAAATGAAACCAATGCTCTATATACTAATTATGATGACCCAAAAATGGATGACATGCTTTTAAATGACTGTTTGGATATTGAATATGGTGACAAGAGAGGGAGCCTTGGAATAAAGAATAAAGAAGTATTTACTATCAATAAAATAATATCTGAAAACATTCTAGTGGTCGCTTAATAATCTTCAGCACTTTTAATGAAAATAATAATCTCAAATTACCAATAATTTTCTTAAGCACTAGGATTTAAAATCAGTGATAAAGTTAGAGCATATTTTGATAAATATCAATATGACCAACTTAATACGGGATCAGTTTTGGTTGGGTATATCCAACGAATAAAATCAAAATTAAATAAACTTAAAAACAAGAATAAAGTATGTTTTGGCCACATAATAGCTGGTTTAGAGTCAACACCCAAGTACCAAAATGCCAGAATAGTATTATGTCAATTTCTCACAATCCAGGTATCTCTACTGGGACCTAACCTTAATAAACTATTCCTTACTGCTATAACCTATGATTTGATGATATTTCATTACACTGATTAGGCTCCATGAGGAAATTTACTGAGAGCTTTATTTTCTATTGGTTTAAAGATATAGAAAAGTAAAGATTTAGATGTATTGCATATATGTTCAAGGCTTACTTTTGGATGAGATTTTCACCGAAGTGTATTAATGGTGGGCATTATATATAATTTTGATTTGCATGTTGACTGTATGACAGCTTTGAATTTATATGATAAAGTCCTCTTTTATTCATTAGCTTATATAAATAATTTTAGCATACACTCCTCTATGAATGTGATTTGTGGCTGACTTACCATAAAGTCAGGGTATAATTTAGTGAGTTGGATTTGTTTGCAACAAATTTGCAATCCAACCTTCCTGATTTGCCAGCCTATATTGAGGAGAAAGAGAATGAAAAACTTTCAAGTACTGTAATACCGTGCTTGATTTATTATGGAATAGAAAAAGGGAAGTTTAGAAAAAAATTTACATTCTGAATGATAAGCTAATACATTAAGAACATTTCTTGCTTCTAGTAATGTATATGATGATCCACTAGGAATTTAATTTGCCTACAAAAAAAGGCCAAAGCTATTTAAATGAATTTACAAAATTAATAAATTTCCATCTCATGGATATATAATTTGGAAGAAAGTATGATAAAAGAATGGATAAAAATATGCAAACAGTACAATGCAAGTAAGTTTCCTGTAATTCCTAGGTACTTGGGAGAACGCTCAGATTTTTATGACCTTATTGGATTTGTTGATGCTAGTAGGGATTTAATAGGTGTTGTCTTGTATTTAAGATCAGTATCAGGTAATGAGGTAAAATTTCTTTCAGCAAAAAATAAAATTATCCCAAAGAAGAGTACTGATAAAACCATCCCTGTTTTAGAACTGAGTGCTGTTAGGTTGGGTGTTCAGTGTATAATGGATGTATATCAAGACTTAACAACTGCATTTTGCCCTGTTGGTATTAATACTCTGCATTTATATACTGATTCTACTATAGTCCTAAATTGGTTGATAAAAAGATGCATAAAACATGATAAGATTGAAAGAAAGGGTAATATAATAAATAATTTACTGAATATTATTGTGGAATTATGTGAGAAAAAACCTGTTCATTTTTATCATATAGGTGGTAAAATAAATCCAGCTGACTGTGTTACACGTGCTATTTCAGCTAAGGTACTTAGTAGTAGTAATTATTTTTCAGGGCCTAACTTTGGTGATCTACCCCAAGAATATACTCTTGTGGTTCCTGGCAATTTATATAATACTGATATTTATTATGTTAACACTTTGCCAAATGATGTTGTTCAGCCCATAATTTCTCTTGACAAAACATCTTCTTTTAAAAAATTATGTAAAATAATGCATTTTGTTAGGCTATTTATTCATAAGTTGATGGTAAGAGTACATATATTAAAACCCCATTTATTTCCATCCTTAGCACATGATTCCCAGTGTTTGTACTCAGATAGCTGTAGTGTAGTTATAAGACAGGCTCAAGCTCAATCATTCCCAGATGTTGTTTCATATTTTAAAAATCCTTTATCTGTTGCAGAGCCACCATTGGTAGCTCAGTTAAATTTATTTGTAGACAATAAAGGCTTAATAAGAGTTAAAAGTAAATTGGACACTTTGAATGCAAAATTTACAATTAAATGTCCAATATTAATGTCAAAAAATTGTTCATTAACAAAAATTATAGTTATGGAGCAACATATTAAGTTAAAACATTCTGGAATTTATAAATTATTGTCTGTTCTTAGAAAAGAGTTTTATATCACTTCTAGTTATAGTGCAATAAAAAGAATTATAAAATCTTGCATAATATGCAAAAAATTGTATGGAAGAAGTATAAATTTGAATCAAAATTCTTTTAAGGATTACCGTATAAATCCATTGGAGGTTCCATTTAGAGAACTAGCATTGGATCATATTGGTCCTTTTTTAGTAAAAAATGATAATAAAGCAACTGTAAAGGTTTACATATTAATTTTGACATGTTTCTGGTCAAGAGCAGTTAACCTTATAGTATGTAATAGTGTTGATACTGAATCCTTTTTGAGAGCTTTTCAAATACATGTGTTTGAATGGGGTCAACCTCAGAAAATATTGAGTGATGAAGGTACATCCATAATTAGCTCTATGAAAATTATTAAAGAATTTTTGAAGGATGTTGAAGTTTTAAACTTTCTTAAAGAAAGAAATATTAAAATATTAGAGTTTTCACCTTACCCATCTGGAGCTAGTTTCTTAGGAGGTACTGTAGAGTCTATGGTAAAGTTGGTAAAAAATACAATTTATAGTTCAATTTCCAAAAATATTCTACCTTATAATCAATTTTATTTACTGGTCAAGGAGTGTAATATGCTTATTAATAAAAGGCCAATTGCTTTTAAAACTACTTTGAGAAATCCTGATGAAGACCCATTTGTCCCCTCAGTTATTACACCAGAACTGTTGCTAAAAGGGTATGATGTTCCTAATTTAATAATAGCTCCCCATCTTCATATTACTGAAGATGTAGAATCCTCTTGGTTACCATCTGAGAATAGATTAGAATTTTTGAATAAAAAGTATGAAACTTTTAGAAAGGTAAGAAAAAGATTAAATGAGCTATATTATAATGAATTTTTGCAGAACCTTAAAGAAATAAGCACAGATAAAAAGTTTAGGTATAAATCTAAAAAACACGAGAGACTTGAAAAGGGTGATTTAGTTGCAATAAAGCAACCCTTTTGTAAACCATACTTTTTTTCTATGGGCATAATAGATGATGTTGAAATAAACTCTTTAGGAGAGACAGTTGCAGTGTGTGTTAAAAAATCATCAGGGGAAAAGATAAGAAGACATGCAAGTGATATTGTAATGTTAATGAAAAATGCTATTGTTGATGAAGAACTAAATAGTAAAGAAAATGACATTCTGGTAAAGGAGAAGGAGGAGGAATGTAAAATCAAAAGGAAATCAGCAATAAGATGTCAAGAAATTAATAAGCAGATATGTAAAGATAATTTAATGTAAATTTTGTAATTATTAATGGTATGATATACTGTAAATTGTAACAGTAGTCTACAGTATAATTATTATATATTATTATTATTATTATTATTATTATTATTATTATTATTATTATTATTATTATTATTATTATTTTAATATGGACTAATTTATTAAAATTTATGTATATACATAAAGCATAAATTTTAATTTGGTGGGGGCAATGTACAAAATATGTACTTGAATATTTACTTTATTAAATAATTTTAATATATTGGGGAAAATTAAACTATGGGAAAATCTTAAGTTAAAAATTGCATTTCTATATATTAACCTCGGTTGGTACAGAAAATTATTTAATTTTCCCATGCCACCAATATGATAAACTAAGCAGCTTAAGGTTTAAATTTGTTTTTTCGATCGATCAAGCTCTCTGCCTCATTCAAGCTGCCTTTTTACGAGCTCTGCCTTTAAAGCTCTGCTATTTACCTATCACCTGATTTTTAAAGTGATTACCATCTTGACCCCCTTTACATTATTTGGTCAAGATTTGTGTTAATAATCCTTATATTTTTTTTATGTTATAATGGCCTGGCGAAAATATATCTACGAGGTCCAACCCAGTATTGATGAAGTTTGAATAACAATTCTGCCCTCTGGAGGTCTGGGGCATTTGGTGAAGGCAGGCAAAAGAAATCCATCGGAAAAGATCACAATGGAAAAATTCCAACCAGGTAAGAAATGCAATTTTGTATTTTCATTTTCATTTGTTGATCTAAACTTGAGATCTAGTTATTAAAATTAAATTCAAACCTATTGGTTCATATATATACATAGTTTAGTTTTCTCAAGGCCCTCTTTAGTTGTATTTTGTTATGAAAAAGCTGCAATTACTATAAAAATAAACGGGCACAATATTACTATATAATTTAATTTATGACATTTATGAAATTACTGTCTGCTTTGAACCTAATAAGTTTATTGTGTATCATTTGCAGCTTGGCAGGCAAAGGAAGTGGCAAAATTGGGTTTCTTTTGGTTGGCTATACATGATTAATTAGTAAGTGTTAATATATTTTGTTAAATATATATGAAGATTTTAATAGCCCAAATTAATTATGTAAAATAAATGTAACTTTACTATGTACAAATTTCGTTTGGCTAAAGATGTTATGTTGTAAATAAATTATTTAATTAGTAAATGGCTATATCTGGATTCTAGGAAACTGGATTCTTCTGAGATTAAAGCAAGCTGCTCTTTTCAAGGACTTGAAGAAGAAAGTCCTCAAGTATCTGGAGAAATAGAGAAATCAGATGCTGAAATGTCTGAGTCATTTTCAATTAGTAATGATTCAGATCCTGATTATAGTGGAGAAATGTCAAGTTCTGAGCAAAATCGAACAAGGCTACGAATGCTTGCTGAAATGTGTGACTGGTAATTTAAGTAGTTTTGCCATACAAATCAATGCTTCATTAGACATTGAGATATATTCATACCACATTCCTATTGAAAGCTATTTTTCTTATACATAGTACTAAAAATCTCTTTTTCAGGTATCAAATAAGTGATAGAGCTGGTGCAGCTATTGCTTCTGCTACATTGGTAGTTTGGAGTTATCACCAAAGACAAAATGCAGCATGTTATTGACAAGTAAGTATTTCTATCATACAAATTACTACTAAATACCTATCTACAATTATTTAGTTATAATTATTATAATTATAATTGCTTTAACACAACAATACCTTTCAGAAATAAATTAAGAAGAGAAAGGGAAAAATTGCGAGCAGAAGCGCAGAAAGAAGAAAAAATCCTGTTCGAAAAGGTCACAGGAATAGGCTTCGATGGCAGGCGAGATGCAACCCTTGTGAATTGTGAAATTAATGGGAAATATCACACTTCAACACTGCTGGAGGAGCATTATGTCATCACTGGTGAGCCAGGTAAGTAATACTAAGTATCAAGCACCTATAAATTATGAAAACTAAACTACCTATATTTATAAAATATTCTGTACCTATGTTATTAGAAATTTCTATTTTCAGATGACTTTTACCTTGATCACATCACACCAAAAAGCGCCAAGGAAATAGATGTAGCTCATGGAATATTCAAAACACTACAGGGAACAGAGCTTCAAACAAGACTGAACTTAGCAAAGGCAGATGGAACCAATGTCAATACTGGTCATTCACGTGGTTCCATTAGATATTTGGAAATGTTTCTAGGAGTTCCATTACAGTGGGATATTTGCATTTTGCATCTAAATGAGTTACCTTTAAGGCATATTTTTATGAAAATTGATGGAACTACCAAAGGGCCAGATAAATTTTCTGGAGCCATTGGCTCACAGCTGAATGGCAATGTTTCCAAATGGGGTGTTGCTAAGTTTAGGCCAATTCCAAATCCAAAATTTGTCATACTAGACAATAAAGTCATTGATGACTTATCGACTGACCAGTACTATGCTTATCGCATCTGTTGGGGTGTAATCACAGGGAACATAGATGATGATTTGGCCTTTTTAGAAGTTGGACCTATGAACCATTTTCATTGGCTAACATTAGCATGCAGAATCTTGCGGTATTATGTATCCATTTCCAAACCTACTAAAAATCTAAAGCTGATTGCCGAATTTATAGTAAAGGTGTATTTTCCTAGTTGGTTTGATATTAAGATTAATAAATATTTAACTGACGGTCCCAAAAACCTATTTAATGTGATTCAAAGAATCAATAAATTTCCTGATTCAAATGCTAGGAACATTTGTTATAAAGTTATAGATAATAACAGTTATTTTGCTCATGGTGAAAATATTCTCATTGGAATGTTAGCCGACGAGGATGAAGAGGTCAGAAGGAAAGCGGTTAATAAAGTTTTGCATTTGAAAGGCCTCATAGAAGACTTTCATGGTGAAGAAGATGATTTTGTAGGGGGAACGGTTGAGAGTGATGATGACAATGAAGCCAATGTTAGTGAAAGTGATTATCCCTCAATGAATAAAGATGTAAGAGTGTTTTTAAAGCCCAAGATTAATTTCAAAGCTGTATGTTATTATAAAATGACCCCAATTTCCCAATGGCACACAATTCCACCGGTTTTGAGACTGATTGAAGAAGATAAAATACTTGAATTTATCGAAAAACCACTTAAGTTAAGACATGAGTGTCACAGCCAAAATGTTGAAAGACATGTAAAACTTGTTACTGAAGCTTCAGCATCTGTGGTTGGACACGATCGCAGAGATGGAGTTATTCAAAACAAAATTAGGTCCAGGAAATTAATTAAAAATTTCAAATCAAAAAGTGATTTTAAATTTTAATGTTTTATATATTTTTTCTGTTTTCTATATAAATAACCACTGCACTACAATTGTAAGGATTTTATATCTTGATAGTTAATTTGAACATAGGGGTAATATATTAAAAGTATCCGTTGTCATATTTTTGTAGTATATGCCACTATTTCTAACTAAAAAACAATAAAAAATTTAGTTTTTTGGCAATAATTTCATAAATATAGTTTTTAGGAAAAATGTTATTTCAATAAAACATGTTCTAAATTTAATTCTGCATCATTTGGTACCTAATTGATGCTTGTAGCTTATTTTATAAAGCATTTATGATTATTTTTGTATTTTTAACCCATAAAAATGTCAAAAATTTTACATTTTGAGACTTAAGCCCAAGTGGGTCAGATAAAAATAATAACCACTGACTTTTTTCTTCATACATGTGTTTTACAAATCAAAAGCCAGGTATTAGGAGGGGACACTTTTTGATTTGTTAAAATTTTTTATTTTTCAGCCCACCTTATGTATACGGTATATAACACCTCACCTGAGAACCTTGTTGAGAAGAGTCATATTCAAAGTCTAATTCTTCCAGTTTTATTTCAATCTCAGATTTTATTTCCATTTTAATATTTCTTTTATTAAAGAATTCAAAACAAAAAATAAAATGAAATAAGAAATAGAAAATAAGAATATAGCTATCTAGAAAATTGTCATTACCACAATTTGGAAATAAATTCAAAATTAAAGTTTTAAAAATATTAGTAGCGCATTATTTCTAAAAACTACGTCACTACAAATAATTGATGAAACTTCATTTCAAATAATCTTCTGAAAATCATCTTACATTCCTTATGATTCCCTGATATTTTCAATTTTTTATGCTAACAATAACAAATATGGAATGACCTTGTTTAACAATAAGGTATTAAAATAAGCCAAGACAAATATTTCTGAAGTGATAATAGTAGTATCAGTACATATAAAGCACTAAATTAACAAGGTATAGGTTTCTAGTAAAAAAATTAGTGATGCACCAGATCTCGAGCCTCTGGCTTGGCCTGAGTTCAGACATTTTAAGGTCTCTAGGTCAGGTAGAGACCATTAGCCCTGGTCTTCTCCAGCCAAGTGAAGCACTAATTTTTCATAAAATAATTATATTACTGAAGTAATAATGACAATAAAATATTTTATTTATAAGAGTCAATTCAGGCAAAAAATTTTAAAACTTAGATACTGGTATTATTGGTTTAGCAATAAAATATAACAAATATAACTATTATTTTCATATTTATAATAATACATATTAATATGATTATATATATATATATATATATATATATATATATAAAAAGTATATATATATATATATATATATATATATATATATATATATATATATATATATATATATAACCTCATATACAGTATAGCGGGTATAAAAAAAAACAAAACCCCTCCCCCCTTTCCTGAAAATATTTTTTTGAATTTTATGGGCTATTCTGGTAGCCCTCTTTATTATCTATAAAAATGCCAAAAGAAAATGGGCTGCTCTAAATTGACAGTAATCAGCGATAACAAATGTCGAACCCCAGTTAAAAAATGGTTACAAAACCTTTTTACAGTTTTTACAACTTTTGCTACCATTTCAAATGTATTACATTTTTTAAATTTTTTTTTTTGGTAGTTACTACATATTGATGGAGGAACTTGGGCAAACTAATAATTTTTTTTGAAAATTATTGGATGTCCTCTAAAAGAATATCCTTTTAAATTTTCCAAAATGGGGTAAAAAAAAAGTTTTTTTTAACCTGGATGTGTTATTATTAACATGGAAAGTAGCTCTGTAAAGCTCTGGAAAGTAGCTGAGTGATGACGTTATAGCATAGAAGGCTCAGGAAAGTTCATGAAAGTTGGGAAGTAGCTTGGAAAGTAGCTGAAAGTAGCGGAGTGATGACGAGGCTAGAACAAAGGGGGTAGGGTCTCAAAGTACATAGAAGAGCTAGAACAAAGGGGGGTAGGGGTGAAAAACGCTCAGGAAAGTACATGAGCACTCAGGAAAACAGCTAGAAGCATTGAAAGTAGTTTGGAAAGTACTACAAGTTTTATTTAGATCATCTTTAATTTTAGAGAGTTTTTATATTTTTGAAAAATATAATAAATTAGGGTACAAAATGCCCTTCAATAGAATTTCACTTTGAAAAATGTGAGCTTTTTTAACTTTGTTATAAATGAAAAATAAGATGGATTTTAATTATTTTTCAGTGTATACACTCGAGTATGTTAGCTTTAAACTGGCAAAGTAAATTTTTGTTCCAAACAGTACTAGTGGCTAAATCAGGGCCTAACTTGGTACAATTCACCCCACCTAAAATTGACATGGGTGAATCGACTACTTCATTGTTTTTTGTATTTAAGATATTATTATTGACATTTTTATTATGTATAATTAATTTAAATATAATAAATAGTTATTTATATTATAAAAATTAAAATGAAATGAAATTTATATGGAAAATACGAATTCCAAAAAGTGTCAATTTTTGAGGCGGAGAGGGATGAATCGGACCACCTTATTTTTTATTCTTATTTTATGTATCATTATTGACATTTTTATTACTTATTACTAATTTTAATATGATAAACAATTATTATATTAAGTAAAAATTTAAATATAAAATTAAATTTATATGTAAAACAGGAATTTAAGCAGATGGTCCGATTCACCCATCAATGGTGGTCCGATTCACCCCTCAATGGTGGTCCGATTCACCCCTCCAAGGTCAGGCTGAATGAGCTTTATTTAAACTTTAATAAAACTATTAGGAATTACATTATTATTTTTTTGTGTGCTTATTACCTACTATATGGCCTCGAATTTAATTAAAAAAATTAAAAAAGTGCATTAGGGAAGTGAGACGAACTTTTATCCTAAGTGGTTACAAAAGTAAATAGTTTTTAAACAAAAATAAAATAAATTAAAAGATTACAATAATAGCCTAGGTGAATAACGTCCACTGTGATCACAAAAGTTCTAAATGGGGAGATTTAGGTTAACTTTTTCTTCTCAAGCATCTGAATTTTTGATTTTATAGCGTCTTCTTCTGTCAAAGCTTTCAGTTTTAACATCTTTCTGCTCTCTTCAAGTTTATTGATCTGTATGATAATTTTCCTTTTTCAACCTTTTTATTCTCTTCTTCTTTTGGTTCTGTTTTGACTCTTTGAGATGTTCTTCATATCTCCTATGGGCAGCTCTAACAATTTGTCAACATTTTTGAGTGATAGAAAACAGAATACTTTCATGAGAGATCCAATAGTATTGTAAGAAAATTGTTTGATTTGGAATGTGGCATACTTATTGCATACATTTTCACCAATATTTGCAGTTATTAAACACATAATAAAGTTTTTCAACATGTTATCCGTTGAGTTTTGATTAAATTAAATGAGTTTTCCTCTTGAATGGGAAACTACAGCTTGGCGTCCCATGTTAGATAGATCAAAGTTCTTTTTTACATAGTATGCCTGGAAACTATCTACCCAACCACCTGATAAAATGTGGGTTCAGTTTGACATCCAACCACTGGTTGTTGTGTTAGCTTACTGGAGTCATTTTATAAACAAAGAAGAATAATGTGACTGTTACCCAGAGGGTTTGCTCTTATTTTATGAAAATCATAGGATATAATTTTAAAAGAAGGTAGTGAAGAGTGCAAAGTCCAAAATCGTCGCTTCCCTTATGGTGCTACAGCCTCTCAAAGTTGTGAAAAACCCCATAGGATTTGTTATTAGAATTAAGGCCCAAAGTTTAGGAAAAAGTTACAGCCTCTGAAAGCTGCAATTTCTTCCTACAGATTCTCTCTTTATAATAAAAAATTAGTGGGCCTAATGCTGAGGTTATCCCAGTTCAAGTTGGAAGATAAGAAGACATAGTTATCTCAATAGATTCTTTCTCTGTGTATATCTAACAAAACTATCATAACCTGACTTAGAGGAAATTGGAAAAGTAAGACCAACTGACATCCACTAATACAGTGCCCATGGGATTTTTTAACAACTCTAGAGGCTGGGTAACTTTTTTTTCCAGAGAGCTAATAATTTTTGCCATCATTTTTTCACATGGTTTTGGGAGTATCCTGTGATTTTCATAAAAATTGGGGTGACAACCCTCTGGGTAACACCACCATAAATAGGATCAAACCTTTACATTGAAACAAATGATTGAGAAATGAGGGAGAAGAAGAATAAATTATATTTAGGTTTTAGGGATTTGCAACAGAATAGGGAAGCTTTATTGCAGGTATTAGTGATATATGGTGTTGGTAGGCTTCTGAATGGAATCAAAAAAGTATGTATGACGATAGTGAAGCGGTGTAAGAATAAATGGTATCAATGGTGATGGTTTAGATTAACATGATAGACAGGTTGTTATGTCCTCCCTTGGTTATTCAATGCATAGATAAGTATGAGTTAACTGAGGTTGGATGGTAGAAATTGGGTGTTAGAATGATGGAGAATGGAGAGGGGGAGGGAGGTGCCCACCCACTGTATGGATGATTTGGTTCCCAGGTGGCGAGTGTGAAAGAGAGTTTGAGAGGATTGGTGAGAGATTTGGCAGGTTATGTAAAAGGAGGTCTGAAAGTAAACGTAGATAAGAGGTTATGGCTGTGAGGAGACAGTCTCAGTGTAGTTAACAGAAATAGAGATGAGTGAGCTGGAGTGGAAAAGTCTGAGTTTAAATATTTAGGTATGTGTTGATGAGTATGGAACTGATGATGAGTGTGGGTGTAGGAAAGTTGTGAATGTGGTGGAAGGTGGCTGGTACCTTAAATCAAGCAGAATGTAAAGGACCAAGTCTGAGGCGCGTAGAGTCTTACATGAGGGGCACAAGTTGTTACCAAAGTTATTGTATGGTAGTGAGACTATGGTCTGAATAAGAAGTATAGATCTAAAGTTAATAAGTTCAGATGATAATCTTAGGGCATGCTAGGTGTGAAAGAATTAAAGAGAAGGGGAGGAAATGAACGATGAGAGCTCTGGTGGTGTGGAAGAAAGGGGTAAATGAGAGAATAAATGAAAGTATGTTGAGATGGCTTGTGGTCATGTGGAAAGATGAATGATAGGTTGTTAAGCGGATGTATAGTGGAGAGTGTGTTAGGAACCGACCGGCTGGGAGACTGAAGAAAAAGGGGATTGAGTCAGTGAACGTAATGTCTAGTTGAGAGAAATGAGTTGGGCAGAGGTTGAACAAAGGTGCATGATAGAGAATGGCGGGCTTCTGTATGGGTGGTATGGAGTTGTGGTCCACCTGGGCTAGAAGAACCTCAGCACACGATTTACTATAGTGAGGGTCCTGTCACAGTCCATGATGCTTTAGTGATTTTCTGTCTGTGACTCCAGCTCACCAATTAATGGTACATAGGTAAGGTCAGTTTTTCTTGACGTTTGTCATAGCCCTACTGCTTTTTCCGATGCTTGTACAAAGCACCTTGCACCCCCAACTTAAAGAAAGTAGTTAGGAAGAAAGATCCTAATTGCACAAAACTCAAAATCACTTCAAGCCAAACCTAAAATCAAATTATAAATCCCATATGATAAGAGTAAATATATTGGGTTTGTTAAGTCATATAGGCCTAAAACATATTCATATTCAATCACCCTCTGAATAGATAATAACCAACAACTCTCATGCACAGAATAGAATAGGTGCAGAAAGAACTGTAAAGAACAGGATAGTGTGTCGGCACAATGCTCCTGCCCATTCTTTTCATCTACTTATCAAATACACTTCTCATTCCCATAGCTGGGTCGAACGGATTTTCGGTCATTCAGCCAATCGGCTACCAAGCACTATCAATTTATAGCCGAGTCGTAGAGTTTCAAATTTTTAAATAGTCGTGGACAAGCTAACGACTTTGACTGCATTTTCCGCGGCTATCGTTTCTGCTATGGAATTTCAAATGACTTGTGAACCCACCTGTTTCCTGATGACAAAGCCACTAAAAACGTGTTTGCTATTAATGAAAAAGTGGCATTGTAGTGATGGTCAATATTTTCAGTCTTAGTTCTATACTAATACGAATAAGATGTGTCAAAAGCTAAAAGAAGAAAAGTGCAACCTGTTTTAAACACGCAGTTTTATTCAAAATTCCTTTGTGATGTTCTTGTCATGTTATTATTTTATTAATTAGGTATTATTATTATTATGTTACTAAGTAATTAAGTAATAATTATTATAATTACTAATTTACTGATTAGTAGTTACTAGTTACTAAGTAATTAATTACTAGTAAAATATATATATAACAAATTAATAATATATATATATATATATATATATATTATTATATATATTAATTTATATATATATTTACTATTTATTTATATATTATATATATATATATATATATATATTAATTAGATTTATTAATTTATCAGATACTGAAATTTAATTAAATAATTTGTATAAAGTATAAACATAAAATTATTAAAATAATTAAATACATGGATAAGTTTGTGACTAGGACCAGAGGTGTTTCTGGAGACAGTTCAGCCGCTGCCAGTAGTAGCTTAAGGAGCAGCTCTCCCATTTTAAATGAGAGCTGTGACATGGACAGCCAAAGATCTCTTACTGATCCTGTCACTGTAACCCTTGATTGTGAGGAGACGAGGGATCCTGGAAACCAAGGCCAAGAGGGCAACGAGGATGCCGTCAAAGAGTTGAAAAGCTATTTGCTCACTCTTGAGAGGTAAGAAACTCGCCTCCATGCTATAGTAAAGACTAAAGACTAAAGACTAAAGACTAAAGAGCATAGTAAAGAGTAAAGACTATAAAGTAACCAAATTAAATCTTTAAATAAAATCTAGTAAATTAACTTTTTTTGAATTTTTTCATGATTGAACATTTAAATATGAAATTACAATAGTCAAATTCAAAAAAATTAAAAACTTCTATTTATTTCAGTTTCTTCATCTTTGAAAAATTTTTGAGGACTGATGAGAAAGTTGATGGGGTGTCTCTTAGGAAGATTCACACTGGTGTTGCCAAGTGTAAACATCCTGCCTGCAAAGGGAAGAAGGGGCTTTCCTACAGCACCCAGACAAGGTCCCACCTCAAGCAGCATTACAAGCATGTAAGTTTAAATAATTATTAATTAAATAATTTAGATAAGATCACAACAACTAACTGGTGTTGCTAGTTAATTAGTTATCAAGATTTAAACACTCTTGTATAAAGTCTTGATACTTTATACAAATGTTATCAAAGAAAATTAAAAAATTTGTAATTAAAGTTTGTATTATTTTTATATACCAGATGCACAATGACCTTCTCCCTCACCTCTCTGCAGCCATTGAAGGGCTTAGCAAGCGCGGTCGCTCCAGTTCAAGGGAGAGTGAGTCTCGCAAGCGTCAGATGTCTCTGGATGAGAGCTTCAGGTCAAAGTTCAGCCAGCAGAGAGCAAGACAAGGTTACACCAGGTGAAAAAATTCAGAAACATAATATTAGTTATTTTAATTGAACTCAATTTTTTTAAATAGGTATATGAGCGACTTAGCGTCTTCACGTTTTAAAAATATTTTTATTAAAAATTTAAAATATATTGATTTATTAACTTAATTACTTTTTCATCATTAGGTGGTTCATTCATTCAATGATGCCACTGGATTTAGCTGATGATCCTTACACGAAGGAGATGTTTTACCTCATTAATCCCGAGTTTCATCCCACCTCAAGGAGGACTTTGAGCAGGGATATTGAAAAGCTGATGCAAAAGGGGAAGACTCGACTGATAAACAACCTCTTCCACCAGAAGTGGGTGGCCACTACAGCCGACAGTTGGACCGCCCACAATAGGTCCTTCTTGGGAATGACAGTCCACTGGATTGACAGGGTCAACCTCAAAAGGTGCCATGCAACTTTGGCGGTCAGGGAGGTGAAGGTAAGAAAATTAAAAAGTTAAATTTTGTCATTTTATACCTTAGTCTCATAACCATAAGAACATATGAGGTGTAAATATTATTTAATTTACAGACTAAAACAATAAAATTATTGTCTTTAGGAAAGGCAAACTCACCAGTTACTGGGGAAACTAATCACAGAGATTCATCATGAGTTTAGCATCCACGGTAAGGTGAAGGCCACCACTACGGACAATGGCACCAACTACGTGGCAGCCTTCAACGCCTTTGGTGAGTCCAACCAGGACCAGGAGAACCTTCCTATGGACCCTGATTATCCTGACTTGGAGATTGTGGATCTCCAGGAGCTCCTGAGGGCTGAGGGTGACAACCCAAGTCTGCCGCCTCAACACCGCTGCAGGTACTTAGAATTCGCGAAAACTAGTGCTAAATGCTACTAATATATATTAATAATATTATTAAGTAATAAGTATTAACAAATAAAGATTTGTCATTTAAGATTTAACTAATAATCTTTGAATTTCTTGAATTAAATATCTTATTGTTTCAGTGCTCACACACTCAATCTGTTGGCGACAACAGATGTGAGTGATATACAGGGCTGGAGCAAGGGGGGCTCACAGTGGAGGAGGACCATAGCTAAGATCCAGGCCCTGTGGAACCTTCAGAACAGGGCCCCAGTGGTGGCCAACCAGATCAAGATTGTCGCCAAAAGAAAACTGAAGACTCCTGTGGTGACAAGGTAGTAGTAGTTACTATTAAAAAAAGAAATTTAGCGTAAGAAATTGTTGCCGATTAATTATAGACAAGTTCATTTTATAAGTTTTTGATATTTTATATAAAGTTATATTTATTTCTGCAGATGGAACTCCCTATATGATAGTGTGATGGTCCTTCTGGAGGTTTTAAGGGTCGAAAACCAAATGGATGCCATAAACACCATCCTCATCAAGCAGCCCAAGGGAGGTTCCCCTCTCACAGAGGTAGACGTCGAGGTAAATATAAAGTATTTTTAAAGTAGCAATTGCTCTTTTAATATTTTTATTTATAATTTAATAAATTTATTAAATTATAAATCTCCTCACAAACCCAAACCCCCTCCATTAATCCCTGTTCTGTACCTGTACCATCGCTCTTGCTTGCCCAACACTCATATCGCTACTTCGTAAACAATCTCTAACTGAATATATCCACCTTTTTTCCGGTCGTCCGACAGGCAAAACACTCTCACATGTGCTCTTATACACTTTCTTAACCAATATGGTGTTCTCCACCTTCTCCACATGTCCAAACCATCTTACAAAATCCTCATCAAATTTGGCAGTCTTTTCCCTTACCCGCAAGACACGCTTCCATGATAAACTCGTTCCTCATCTTATCCAATCTCCTAACTGCCAAGAACGCCCTCAGATTGTCCATCTGTACAACCCTCACTCTTGATCTATTCGCCCTATTCCATACAGATACCTCGCTCTCGTGCTCCCGTATTTTTATTAATAATCAATTATGCTTACGTAACTAAGCAATATATTAATTTTCACTCTTTCAGGTCATGAACGAGTACACATTGGTCATGCAGCCTGTGGCGCAGTGTCTTGATATGCTTCAGGGGGAGAAAAGGGCATACATGGGCACCCTCCTACCCCAACTTTGGTTGATGAAGACCAGCCTTGAGGAGAAGAGTGAAAATATTCATCTTGTGTATGCAAGGCCACTAGTACAGGCCCTCCTCAGTGGCTATGAAAAGAGGTTTGGCCACCTCTTTCAGAATAGGGATCTCCTTATGGCCACTGCCCTTCACCCCTCCTTCACCCTTAAGGCCCTAGAAAGCATTGCACCTGACATGGTGGAGGAGATCGGGGACAGGATTACCCGGAAGATAGGGGACTCCATCAAACCCACTGAGAAACAGCAGCAGCGTCAGCTTGGCCAGCCAACAGAAAAAGAACCCCACACT